>CEMT01386721.1:3261-27030 GCA_900068985.1 Pterula multifida
TATACACTGTGCACATCACAGATCATTTCGGTGTCGTCAAAGCTTTTTTGGATGCCAACCTTCTTCCCCGCGTGATTACTGGTACTTCCGCGGGTGGCCTGATTGCAGCACTCGTTTGTACTAGGACAGACGCCGAACTTCGGCAGCTTCTTGTGCCTGATATTGCAAACAGAATAACAGCTTGTGAAGAGCCGTTTGGGTTGGTTTGCTTTAGGGCACCTCGTTTCATCATTGCTGATATTTTTGTCAAGTGTTTGGTTTTCTCGTTTCTGGAAAACTGGCGCACGCTTTGACAGTATTGCGTGGGTGTTCTATCGTGTCCTTGCAAATTGTTACATTGATTGACTTTTTTTATCAGCTGGGCAAGAAAGGTCTCCAAAACTTCCTTACTAACCACGAAAGATCTCTTACTGCGGTGTTCCTTCATAGTCTACATTTTTTACTCGTGGATCCACTACATTTCGGGAGGCCTACATGCGAACGGGTCGAGTGCTTAATATTTCTGTGATACCGGCTGATCGCCATTCGTAAGTCCATCTTTCCTTTCATCATGACCCGTTATGAGTGATAGTTTTTAGACCAACCAAGTTATTGAATTACTTGACAGCTCCTGATACAATAATTTGGACTGCGTTACTAGCATCTGCTGCAGTTCCGGGCATTTTGAACCCAGTCGTCTTGATGCAAAAATTAAAGGATGGAAGCATCAGTTTGTGTCGTACCTCATTAAGGAGATGGCACACTAATCTTTCTTTAGTACCTTGGAATTGGGGTTCACGATTTAAGGATGGATCCCTGAGGTTCTGCGGCTCTCGTCTTCTGTTGGAAATGATTATTGACCTTTTTTTTTTCAGGGTGGATATACCTATATATGCACTGAATCAGTTTTTTAATGGTGCAATTTAACCAAAGTAAAATTATTGAAGTTGCTGAGGCCATTTATCTTTAGTGACAAACCCTATCGTGTCTCAAGTCAACCCACGTAAGTCCCTATGCCTTCCCTTGTGTCACCAGAATTTTCAGCGGGGATCTTCCTAGATGTTCACCTCTTCTTTTTTGCACCTCGTGGTTCTGCTGGAAAACCTGTAGCCCATAGAAAGGGCAAAGGTGGGAGTCTTTGAATTGTCATTGCTATCTCCCCTTATAAGCCACCTTCTTCCATTTTACTGTCTTGGAATAGGATGGAGAGGCAATTTCCTGCTCTCTGCTTGTGAACAATGGTTAAAGCATGAGCTTACTAAGAACTTCAAAGTCATCAGGGACCTCGAACTCCTTCCACAGTTGTTGGGACAAGATTGGTCCAGCGTCTTCTTGCAAAGATTTGATGGAGCCATCACGTATGTGTTTTGTTGTCCCTCTTCTGATTATGCAATAAAATGTGCCCTTTCTTGTCAGGATATGGCCGAGGACTCGTTTCTGGGTAGGATGAAAAAAGCTCCCCCTTCCAATTTGTGTTCCTCATTACTTCGTAGGATTGGGTTCGAATATTGAGTGACCCCGACCCTTCTGAATTGGAAAGGATGATGCAAGTAGGACAACTTGTGACCTGGCCGAAGGTGCGTTGTTAGTCATACGTACGCTGCATTTTTTGAGCTAACCCCCACTGAAGATTCACGTAATTGAAAACAGAGCAAAGATAGAGAAGCAAATTCTTCTCGGAAGACAAGCCGTCCGTGAGGAGCTCAGGTCCAAAGCAGAACGGGCTCGAGGCAATGATGATATCCACCGCCAGAAATCTTTAGGTCCTAGCAACGAAGCAGCACTGATGACATCTACTTCTTTCCCTACTGGTTCAGATGCTCCATTAGCAGTCGATTCAGACACAGAAGCCACATACACAACTAAGAGTCACTTAGGAGTTGATAACGTCCTAGGGTCTGGTTGTGAGACACCCTTGCAACGACATGCAACATTGGATCCCCTCTCTCGCCGACGACCGACATCCGAGTTACTTGCAACAACTTCACAGTCTGCACATTCAAGTCGAAATCCTTGTCCTCCCGTCCCTCCCCCTATACACTCGACACTTTCGTTGAAGAGATCGTTCTCACGTAATTTCTTTAGTGGGCTTCGGGCCCGTTCTTTCAGTGCTTTCGCTTCACCATTTAAATCGGTTCCGTCTCTGAAAGGAGATGTGCCAGTATCAGAACATGCATGGAGTAGCGACAGTTCTTCAGAGGAAGAATTTTCCATCGAGGAGCGCCTCAGCCGATGGAACCGTCGAAGTGCCACCCCAGTTCCACGCGGCCAAAGCTCACTTTTTGAGATGCTCGAAGGGAGGTCCACTAGCGACAACTGAGTCAAATCACCTTCAGAGTCTCTATTCTCCGCGTATTCATACATTCATACATTCATATTTTAATCCATACATACTTACATAAGAGTATATGCTTGTAGCACTTGAAGCTTGAGTGTGAATGCTGCACGTGTTATATGGACTTTAAGTTGCACTCTGTTACACCGTCATACGGCTGAATCCATTGTTCGACGTTTCTTCCAGTATCTCCTTTGAGTCATATTGAAGCAATGTCGTCATCCCCAACTTCAATCAGTTCTCCAACTACCTCCAGTTCTCGCCAAGCTGTACCTGACACAGAGAGCGCAGCTACTGCTGCACAACGACGCTTGCAGACAACTTCACAAAGTGCAGCCTTGACACAACGAGCCAGAGATTATGAGACTCGCCAGGAATTTCGACGTCTGATTGACCCCGGTATTTTGAGGCCTAACACACGAGAAAAGGCTATTGAATCTCTCAAAGTAATAAGGACCTTGGTTCTTTGAGGGATACTAACTCGCTTTGATCTTGTAGATCCTCAAAACACTAGGGGAAAATATCTTACAGGATCCCGATAACCCCAAATATCTGCAATTCAAGCCAACGAACAATACTATCAAGCGTGTGCTAATGGATCGTCCAGGCGCATTGGAATATGCCATTCGCGTAGGCATATCCCCTCCTGAGCATTGCCTACCATCATGTCTCACCAATCTCATCGTTTCTCTAACTTAGCTTGGATTTTCCCCAGGTGTAAATGACCTACTTCACTTCACTCAATGGGTACTGATCATCAAAACCTTTAGGTTCAAGACTTCCAGCCATACTACAGCTTTAACCCCCGAAAGATGGAGGACCTTTGCTTAGGCGTTTTGATCCTGAATGAGGTACTAGATCTTGACGCACAGAAGCAGCAGCGTCTTGAGTTATCGAGACAGGAAGCGAAAGCTGCTCGTGATGCAGCAAAGCAGCAGGTCAATGCACTTGAATGATTTATCATGGGAATCTGACTTGCAAGTAGGTGAAGTTGGCGTTCATGGACGATCGCAAGAGCGTCGATCAACGAGTAGAACATGAGCGTGCTGCTAGAGGGTTACTTCCTCATAATCGGCCTGCACAATCACAGGCAATTGTAAAAGAAACAGTGCCTAAAATGCCTGGTCAAGGGCACTCTCTGGCACAAGATACTGCGCCGTCTTCCAATACAGACGCGTCTGAAGGGTCACCCAAGTGATATATCATAATGGCCCAAGATTACAGACTCACAACAACACTGTTACAATTAAATAACCTTGATGAGAATTATGCAAATCGAAACCGGGTTTTATCTAGTTTGCCTGCTCTTGGGAGTGACTGCCGAGGCGGAGATGGGAATTGTGCCAAAGTATCTTCAGGTAGTTCATCCACTAAGGGACGAATAAGGTCATGAGCGGATGTGGTCACGGATCTAACAAAATTAAACACTATACCTGAACTATTCAAAGCACGAATTCTCTGTGACACGATGCTGTCTCTTCGCGAATGGGAGGTCATTGGGGAGGAATTGGATCGCGAAAGATTGACTGCGGGATTTGATGGCAACGCCATGGACATCGCACGAGCTGGCGGTGTATACCCTACTCTACGCTGATCTCTGATTGCCACATGAGGAGTAGTGTTCGCCTTATTAGTTGATTCATCCGTCATAGGTATTGTGGAGCGTTGTGCAGCAGCTGGACTTGGTGAGGAAGGCAGAGCGACAATGAGCAATCTCCGCGTGGGACTGATATGCGGGACTTCGGGGATGGGTGGAAGTTTGCTGTTCGGACTAGGCACTGGGGGTGGAAGGGATGTCCTGGGGTTAAGCTGCTTCGAACTTCGTACGCTGATAGACGAGGTTCTTAGAGCGTAACCTTCGCTTAAAGGACTCCCAGTAAGACGAGCGCCATCCCGCGGGAGCAATGAACCGTGTACCTCATTGCGCTTTTTTGGAGCAAGGAGAGTATTTGGAACTTCTACTTTGACTGTTGCGTAAGGTCCTGCATGCGTTTTCCCTCTATATATGGCTTTTTTCAGTTCAAACTCCGCCATTACAATAGCATGGAGTTGCGCGTGGGTTTTCCTGGGACGCCTCTGTCTGAATGCAAGTGTAGATGACTGATCTAGATATTGCCTTGGGCACGGGTAAAGATTAAAGTTAGGGTCTAAGGATTGCCCATCAGTGTTACCCCTAATCCGAAAGCACCGCACTTACACTGGAATTCAGAACATGGATGCAAGGAATTATCAGAAGGTAATCCAGTATCAGGATAAATGCTAATAAGGTTCCATGGGTAAATTAGGGGGTCTAGATAGGTGAGTTCAGCGAGAAAAGAAAAGGACGGTCAGCTAAGGACGTACAAATGATAAGATTAGGGTAAGAAGGCGGCAATGAGATCATGATTCTGGGACATGGGCTGTCGCTCTGACGCAAACTCAGTGGTGTTTAAGAGGCCAATTAAATCACCTTACCTTTGCTGCGTTGTCAAATTGATCTCGAACTGACTTCGAGGGGCCAGAGGCGCCATTTGCTGGAAAAGAATAGATAGAATATAGATTCCACGGATATGGACGGTTCTGCTCGATTGAATATGCGAGTCTGGGATAGATATTATCGAGATTCCAAGGGTATCCAAGGTAGCAGCTCGAAACCAAGGGATTCGGGACCATATTAGGGGCCACTTCCCTGATAGTAGGGGGGTGGTTAAGGATGCGACTCTCTGTATGTGAAGTTGAAACAATCATAGGATAGATAGCATACAAATTCCAGGGATAACATAAGTGGCCAGGCTCGGTGACCGCATTGTCATCAAGAGGAGGATACAGATTTTCGAGATTTCTGGGATAGTCTCTTTGAGACCTGCGATCGCCAGGAGCAGTCAATTCATTACAGTTTTGATTGGAGAATGAACTGTCAGGATAGATGTTGTCAAGGTTCCAGGGATAACCAAGACGGTATTCAACGTTCGAGTCAGGTTTCCGCATTACAGGAGGATAGAGATTGGAAAGATTGTCAGGATAGCCAAAATTGCTATTGACTGCTTCTCTAGTGCTTGAATCCTCGACAGGAGAATAGATGTATTCGAGGTTCCAAGGATACTTGGCGTTTGCATAGGAGTCTGAAATCTTATCCATGTATCCTATGCCTCCAATCCGGTCGAGCTCTACTGGAGGGTATAGGTTGATCAGGTTCATTGGATAGCCGAGGTTGGTAATATCCGAGGGAGAAGACGGATGAGGGGAAATGCCCTGCACAGGTGGGTAGATACTCATTAGATTCCATGGATAGTCGAAGGTTGTAGCTCCCGAATGAGCTGGGGGACAAAATTTACTCTTAACGGGTTGATACAGATTCCCAATGTTCCATGGGTAGATGGTATTATCCAGGATACGTGACTCTCGTGAATGGGCGACCTGGATAGATGGGTAGATATGCATGAGATTGTAAGGATAGTCGAGGGGGATGGCTCTTGGAGCATAACGCTGGATGGAACTTGTCAATACAGGTGGATAGATATGTTCGAGGTTCGTAGGATAACCAGGCTCTACATTTTCCTTCGTAGGATAAATATTGTAGATATTCCAGGGGTAGGCAAGATTGACATTAGACTCGTTGCTAAATTTCTCCAAGTCGGATTGCGGTGGGGTGATATCAGGATAAATACTGGCTAGATTCCAAGGATATACTGGTGAGTCTAGAGAAGATGAAGTTCAGGGATAGAAGGTTATCGAAAGTAAAGCCTTACAGATGACCAGCTGAGGGTATTGTGGAGTATGCTCAACAGTTGAGATGTGCTGGAGACTCTCCTAATTGAGGAGATTAAGTATAAACCTCTGGGCCGCAGTGAGAAAGCACCAACCTTGTAAGAGACAGCAGACTTGTCATGCTTCCAGGGCTGTACATACTGATGAGCTGAATCAGATGTATACGGCCATACATGATTCCATGCATCACTAACAAGCTTCCTTGCAGGAGTCTATTTTGGACTTGAGCCTCTGATTAACGGATGGATGAAACCAATAACTTACCTGGTAAAAGACATAGGGCCAGCTGTGATGCCAGACATCGAACGGATGTGACGGTGATTTATCATACATTTCTCTCAATTGATCTCCCTGCTCATCGGTCGCGTCTCGGTGGGTTTCGCTGTATTGCTGTACATGTTGGCAGGTTTCACGGACATTAGTTTGCGAGCAAATATTATAAGGCCAGACCAGGTTCCAAGGCCGTTCCGTTGTTACATCATAGCTGGGCCAGACTAGATGCCACGGGTGTGAAACAGTAACATCATAATTGGGCCAGGCCATTTGCCAACCTGGGCTCATTCCCTGAAGTGAAACGGCTTCGTCGAAAGAGCGTTCCCCTGCATCAGGAGTCCGGATGGGCTCAAGTGTTATAGGGCTTAATGGATACTCCGAGGGTGCACCCCAGGACGTTGCCGTTAACGGCGTAGCTGGTCGACTGAACGCACCTCTGTCCTGGAGGTGTACAGAAGGTGTTCGGTAATCTGCAAAATGCGTAACGGGCGAACTAGGCAACGATGAAGGTCCCCAGCTAGTAGCTGTCAGAGGAGTAACAGGCCTACTGAAAATCGCTCGCTGGGCGATATCAACAGATGACTCAACACTGACGCTCAAGGGCGAAGGGGGATATGAGAGAGGAGGCCCCCAACTTGTGGCAGTGGAAGGGGTTAAGGGACAGTCGGACAGCTGTCGGTGTGCAATATCTGGCGATGGTAAATAGAGTACATCATCATCACTGTAGAACTCCGTGTTCGGATCGTAGTCGAGAGGACCAAAGGAAGTGCAGATAGACGGCGTCAGGCAAACAGATCCTTGTAAGCGTCCATCAAGGTGAACGGATTGAACCCGAGTCCATGATGTAACAGATTCAAGTGGCGAATCTGGCCCTGGGGAAGAAATGGACCAAGTGAAATCGTCCAGATTAAGATGCTCATCATCAAGATCTATGTTGTTTGGAAGATTAGCGGGTTCTAGACTAATCTGGCCAGTTGCCGCTAATAGAGTTGGTTGCAAAGCGGCACTTGCTCGCCAATTGTTTACCCTTGCATGCAAGTATTGTCTCGCAGTCTTAGGCTCTTCCTCCTGAGCTATCGGTGAAAGAGACTCGGTTTGAGGCTGAACCTCAGGCGGAGAAGCGACCGGACCAGCAATTGAAGTCTGCGCACCGGATTTGACAGACGATGGATCAAAACGATCGACCAGTGACAACTTCTTTGGGACATGCCTTCGCGTTGGCACTGGAGGAATGCCAAAGTCCCTATCAGCTGTCTCTTCCACGTACGAATCCTCTGCGAAGAAGTTTCTGCTATCGCCGCGTTCATGAGAAGAATGCGGTCCTCTGAATAAGGATGGTGAAGCACTTCTGGGTATGTCGAGGTGTTCTCGAGTATGATAGGGTGATAACCATGAAGTATACCACCTAGCTTGTTGGATATCTATGTCGAACTCTATGCGACCGCCGATAGGAAACCCCTGGAGGGGGGGACGTGGTTCTAGGACATGGCTCCAGAGGAAGGCCCAAGAATCCTCAGAGATTCGGGGAGAAAGGGTTGTACCTGCTTCTGTGTAATGAAGGTAAAGACAGAGTCCCGTTGTACTGGGAAAGTTGAACTCCTTAGCAATCGCTGATAATTGACCATACATCTACACAAGCCGAAAAAGTGAAGTTATTAGCACAAGAGGTGACATACGAGAATCATTGTCATTTGCTTACAGTGGGAAAGAGTGGCATCAGAATTCCCTGTGATAAGCGATGGAGAGGACCAGAAGATAAGGTGCTCCCAAGTTGACCATGTTCAGATAAGAAAGAAGCAGGGGGGATGACGATAACGAATGACTTGAGGCCCCGTTGAACAGTCCTTTCCCTGGATTCTCGTGGGCCAGAGATACTGTAAAAAAGTGAAGAGCCTCTCTTAGTGCGAGTGTCAAGCTCTGGATAATCATTTTCCTGAATTTGAGGCTGGAGCTGGGAAGCTGATGAATTACGACTAATGGGAATACGAGTAGAATTGATAAAGTCCCGATCTGTTTCTGGAGGACTAGGAGGTAAAGGGGGCCTGAGGACAGAGAATGGAGAAGGCTTGTGAAAAGGGGAGGCGGTTAAACGAGACATTGTGTAGAAAATAAGAAGAGAAGGCTTTAAGCCTGTACTGGCAGACTGTAAAGAACGAAAGGAAAGAGAAGATGAAATAGAGACGCTCAGCGCTCAGTGTAGGTAAAAGTCGAAACCTAGAACCCAGGCCTAGCAATGTTGGAAATGTTGGCAATGATGATTTGATCTCAAACACAGTGACCATCATCCATCACATGTTCACAACACTGCCACCAATTCTCTAACCTTTTCATGGACTCTCATCTCCTCTCAATCAGTCAATTGCCACAGAAAGACAAGGCCCAGGCTTACACCGCCTTACTCTCCCAACTCATCTCAAATCCTTCCTCTCAATCCCTCAGACAAGATTTGCGAACCTCAATTGAGACCCTCGTCACTCAGGACACAGTCAGTCTTGTCATCTCGAGACAAGTAATCTCAGAATTCGTCGCCCTTCTGAAAGACGCATCAATTGAAGATACTGATTTGCACAAAGAGCTTATTAAAAACATTCTTGATATTCTGCAGCGTCGCAGTTCCAGCTACGAGGAACATATAAATACCTTTCGCTTCATACTCGCTGATCTCTTGGAAAACGAGGAAGAATGGTCTGAAGCCGCTCGAGTGCTTATCGCCATTCCTCAAGACTCAGCTCAGCGGTGTGTGGCCTGGACCGATCAGCCCTAGTTATCGTCTTATACAAGTCATAGACTGCTCTCCGATAAAGATCGACTGAATATTCTTATTCGCATCGTCCGCCTTCTACTTGAGGATGAGGACTCGACCCAGGCAGAAACTTATCACAGTCGTGCTGCTCTATTGATATCGTCTACAGACGATCGAGTGACTGTTCTGCAATTCAAGTTATGTCAAGCCCGCATCATGGATTATAACCGTAAATTCTTAGAAGCAGCCAGTCGATATCTCGAGCTAAGTTGGGTTGGTGAGATCGATGAAGACGAACGGAAGCAGATGCTGTAGGCCACTCCTCTGTTCTAAACAAGTCACCTCTATGTGTACTAAACTGCAGACAGCTCAGCCGCAGTCACTTGTGCCGTATTGGCACCAGCAGGCCCCAATCGATCTCGTGTTCTTGCATCCCTCTATCGTGACGAAAGATCAGCATCCCTGTCGACGTACAACATCCTTTCCAAAATCTTCCTCGATCAGATCCTTCGCTCCGCTGAAATACATGAATTCGAACAAACACTGAAACCACACCAGTTGGCTCAGATTTCTCTATCCACCAACGACCGTCTTGCTTCTGTTGGTAATGATGATGACTCTGCCCCCGGCGATAGTAAAAGAACAGCACCCTCCACTGTCTTAGACCGCGCAGTAATGGAACACAACCTTCTAGCCAGTTCCAAGGTCTACAAAAATATATCCTTCCGTGGCCTGGGTGCTTTGTTAGATTTATCTCCCGGTGCAGCTGAGACCATGGCAAGAAAGATGATCGAACAAGGTAGATTAAGAGGGTACATAGATCAAGTGGATAGGTTGATTTGGTTTGATCGTGGTGGTGAGGAGGATAATGCTCAGGGGAAGGCAGGTGGCTTAGGTGATGTTGAGGATGCGGAAGACACCGGCGCACTGTTTACAAAGCAGTGGGACATGCAGATTCGACACACCGCTGCTAATGTGAATGCTGACAATGTATCATCACTGCTTCAATGTTGGCTGACTCTCTTTGACAGGTGGAATATCTGGTCCAAAATTTAATGGCGAAGGGCTTGATCAAAGTTTGAAATGCACTACTCATGGATGAAAGGTCGAGTATAGATAGAAAGATGTAACGGAGTACCACGCTATAAATGACATTGTTAGCTTTCGAAGCTTTTGAATTGTACACCGAAGCGAAGTTGTTCCGAGGCGTAACTGTCATCACTGGCTAGAGCCACTTGACCGAGTCATCGCTCACAAAGTCCATACGTAAAGCCAGAGGATACTCATGTCCATCACTTGTGCTCCTGCTTGAATTGCTTCCACCACTATCCCTCGTCCTTCGGATATGTTGTCTTGTCGCCTTAATTCTTCAGCAAGGATCTTTATAGCACTCTACGTACGAACATATTGTCGAAGACAGTCCACCGCTCTCCATTTTTACCAGAATCGACAACTTGACTTGTATGCCTCGAAGCAAGCTCAACGACTGACGTTACGCCAATTGGTGATTAGTGTTTCTTAGTTCTTCTGATCCTGTGGTTTATCTGGCTTTACTTGTAACCTTAGCTTTTCTTTGGCCGGGCGATGAACGAGGAGCGCTTGATCAAGAGTGCAAACTATGTTCGAACGGAGCTACCAGTTCGTATTGCGCACAGACTACGAGATTTACAAGCGCTGCCTTATGTCGTGGTCACTAATGAGGGTGTCGCTAAAGTTTATGAGGTATGTTATTTCCTTTCGCGATACCAACGGTGCATTCCTAAGTAATTATTAGATGTATTGGAGTGCCTTTGAGAGGTGGACCATCTGCTTGTTCGTGATCTATACATGCTGATCAAGTTTTATGTCAGATTCCGCCGGTATCCTCCAATAGAGAACCTGCAGGACAACATTCAGTTTTGTGACTTCTTAGCTAAGATTCTGGGCGAGCAGTAAGGCTTGCACATGTATCCTTATTGTGACTTCAACCGATGATTTATGCTGTAGCAACTCCGTAATACCTGCACTTTCCTTGGGCCTTTCACTGTCTTCTCCCCATCTTCCACCGGATCAACTTGATGCCTTCATGCGCAGAATGCTCATATCAAGGATTTCGCGTCGAGTCCTTGCGGAACACCATATAGCATTGTCTCAACATCATTCTCATACGCATGACACGGACGAGAAAGAGCCACATGTGGGAATCATCTTTACAAACCTGAATGTCAGGAGAAGTATAAACAAATGCTGTGAACTTCTTCGAGCTCGCCCTCTCAATATTGACGGCCTAGAAACACTAAGAGCCCGACGATGGCCTGAAGTTATTGTTGAAGGTCATCAAGACATATCGTTTGCTTATATACGTGAACAACTCGAGTCTGTGTTCTCTCCAGCTTGGTTCAGAGTTGTATTTCTGATCATGTATCGTAGGTATATCATCTTTGAACTGATCAAGAATGTTCGTTACTCTTACTGGCATCACCCTTCTCCCTGTTGAGCTATGTGTAGGCAATGTATGCTACTGCTCTCCAACACCAAAATGCTGAAGACTTGCCACCAATCACGGCAACTGTCGTGGGTGGCCAGGGTGACATCAGCATCAGGATATCCGATCAAGGTAGTTTTACTTTGTACTCGCGGTCTCTTTTTTCTGAAAGCTTCAGCTTAGGAGGAGGACTTTGGACAGCATCTAATCCCATCAAGCGTCCATCCGACCTCTTCTCTTTCTCTCATGTACGCAATGCCATGAGGATGGAAGGGTCCAGGATAGGGGGCTTACGAACTGCGAGTAGCAGCCCCCTGGGTATTAAAGCCACGGTAGATGAACAGCTCGGGCGATGGCAAGATCGTGATCCGGAGAAGAAAGCTGGGATATTACCGTATCAACGGATCGGCATTGGTCTACCTATGAGCAATATTTTTGCTACGTGAGTTGAGCTGTTGGTTTAGTATTTCCTTTTCTGAATCTGGCCTCTAGGTATTTCGGTGGTTCCCTCGAGCTTGTGTCATTAGATGGTTGGGGTAAGGAATAACAACGCTCATTGTTCTCGCAAGCTGATTGTCCTCTGAAAATCCAGGAACAGATGTTCATGTTCGTTTACCTAAACTTGTGAGCTTCTGGTCACTCAATTTAGACACCAGTGATGTCTGATGACTATCTCCTTAGGGTACCAATCTAGAGGGTATTGAAGTCTGAAGGTACCCTTCATTGTAAACATTATATAATTGCATGTTTTTGGATGCGAAATGGCGCAGAAATAATGTCTAGTCGACTTGAGTGCGACTTAGTGATTTCAGCCGCGCTGACTGCTGCTCATGACGACTGTCACAGATATTCGTCTCAGAAGATCAAATCCTGGGCCTGGCTAATGATAGAGGAGTAACTTCTGGCAGCATACGGCTGTATGATAATTTCGAGCCTATGAGACATCCGAGTCAGACCCTAATCCTGGCGACTTGAATTCCCAATCGCCCTTCGATTAGATCACTTAGAATATTGCTACGAGTTGAACGTACCATTATCTAGATATGCCATGTATCATTTTGGAATGGGAGCAACGAGAGGTAGGAATTCGATTTGATGATGGTATTTGGTCAATTGCCTGAACAAGTAAATAGGGAGAGAGAGGTAGGGGTATCAACATAGGTTACAACAGTTTTCAGCGACTACGGGCACCAGCATGTCTTACAGTTAACAGACTGCAGAGATGAGGTTGGAACATCATCCAATTCAAGTTTGATGGGGCTGAACAATGATACAGTAATGTTAATTGAATTGTAAGGGGAGCAGTGTACGAAGGCCATGATAACGTCGAAAAAAATTGAACCTAGCAGAGTTCGTGATTGTACGAGTACAGGACAAGTGTGTGGAAGATCATGCTGGGAAATTGAAATTGCGAATAAGTTAAATATGGTCCTGGCCAGTGCTACTGCTATGGCCATCTTTTCGCCGTCTCTTCTTGGCGCGTTCAAGCTTTGACTCCAATTCATGCCACTCTCCTTCAATCTCAGAAAGCCTGTTTGCTTGAGTCAGGGCCAATATCACCGATATCTGATCGAAAATTTACTTACCCAGTGGGCTTCTCAGCCGCAGGCAATTCCTCCACAAAGTAAGGCACCTCCATAGCCTGTAATGCACTGATCCTCTGAGCTGGATCATAGCACAGCAACTTCTCAGCAAGATCTAGTGCTGGTTGGGACATCCATCTATAGAAATTGTAGGCCTCAGAGAAGTTGGGCTGAGTAAGGGAATAGCCACATACTTGGAGAACATTGAGCGGAAATGGTTTGTGATATGATCGCGCGGCTTGATGAGCTCGTACCAAGGTAGATTGAACATCCCTGGCCACCGTTCTGTAGTTGGAGTACCGATGATACGATAAACAACATCCAGCTGATGAATTTCATCGTTCCCCTGAAAGACTGGCTTCTTTGTGAAAAGTTCGAGCATAATGCATCTAACAAGTTTAGTCAGTTCAAACTCAAAGTTCCGCCGTTATCGTGACATACCCAGCACTCCACATGTCTACCTCAGGCCCGTACACAGTAGCCCCAAACAGAAGTTCGGGTGGGCGATACCACAGTGTAATGACCCGATTAGTATAATCCATCCTACGACGTTTCTGATAGAATCTAGCCAGACCAAAGTCCGCCAGTTTGAGCTCCCCACGGTTGTTCAAAAGGATATTGGAACCTTTGATATCTCGGTGGATGATACCCTTGTGATGGAGATGAGCCAAACCGGCCAACATCTGATGACACAACGATTTCAAGTTTGCGTTGGTAAAGTTAAACTGAGATTGGGAGAGGATCCCAGTTAGGTCATGATCCATATACTCAAAGACCATATACACCGAACCTACAAAAAAGTTGGTCCCTTGGCTTGCACTTCCTTGATATAGGAAAATGAACATACCGTTTGAGACCATCATTTCGAAGAGTCTCACTACATTCTCGTGTCTCAGAGACTGCAGTAACTTAATCTCTCGCATCGCAGTCACTGGGAAGCCTTCTTTCTCAGACTCCATGCGTATCCTCTTGAGGGCCACAGAAACCTTGGTGACAGTGTTCTGAGCCTTATAGACTTGACCGAACGTGCCTTCCCCGACTTGACTAATTATAGCGTATAGGTCTTTCGGGGGATAACTAACACCATTCTCTTGATCTTGTAGTAATGAAGTCGAAATATCTTCTTGCGGAGCCGTATCGACTTCAGAAAGTTGTGGTATTGGCACAGATCGGGGAGAGGGAGAAGGCATATTTGGGGCGGGGTTGAAATGTGAGGATTCAAAGGATTCCGCTCGCGACGGTGCCTCGCCATTGAGGGATTGAACCGACACGTTTGTATTCGTAGGGGCGAACTCAGGAACGGATAGTGCTGGTTCAGAGATTGGAACTGATGGGGGGTCTAAGGATGACATAGGTGCATCCAGTTCTTCGTCGTCAGGGAAGAACCTTCGAACCTCTGAACTCAACGGCCCAATGGGTTTAAAACCTCCGGATTTGAAACGAGAGTTGGGGATCAAGGTAGGTTCCCCCATAAACGATTGTCGTGGGATGAGCTGAGGGGGTACAGGTCGAGGCTCTAGCGTTGCAGTAGAAATTGGCGGAACGGCTGGTGGGGGCATCCCATCTGTAGGAAAAGATTGATTGCGCCCTTTGCCAGGGTTTCCGCGGCGCTGTGATATTAAGAACGAGCATATGAGTTGATGAGGTAATCCCAAAGCGAAGCACAAAGAGCCCACCTTGCTTTTTTTCCCATTCGCTGGATGCGTCTCTTGTCTGGAGACAGTGTTTGCTGGCACAAATTGTATATCTTCAGGCTTTGTTGCCATGGGAAGACGGTGGATTGCTCGACGGCCTATAGGACTGGTTGAACGACTCCGACTCCGACTAGAGGACGATCTACTCCTGGGTCTACTTTCACGGCTGCGATGAGAGTGGGCTGGAGACCGGTTTTCTCGCTCGAGGGATTTTCTTCGTATTGGCCGACCCCTATCACCTGACGATGGGCTACGCACAGAGACGGGGGATTCATTATGCCGTCTACGCTTGAACTCGGGAGAAACGCTCCTTGCAGGAGACGATTGATGGGAATGCTGAGATTCAGAGGGGGACTGTGAAGGTGACCTTGACCTAAGATATTTGCGTTTGGTAGGTGCCTTGAAGGTCTTCTTTGGCGAAGGGTGTGACTCAGATGCAAAATCTCTTTTTTGCCAGCTGGCCAGAGCGTCGGCACTAAGAAACAGTGAACAGGACTGAAAACTTACTTATTAAGGTGACTATCGTCATTTCTCCAATCCCGTTTGTGTCGACCTCTGTTCTGGTAACTGCTCTTTTTTACCGTTTTATTTCGCCCGTTCTGTGTTTTACTCAGACCATGGTAATCTCGATGACCTTGTGACTGGCCATAATGCGAAGACTTCCATGCTGCTGCAGGCTCCCAAGTTCGGTCTTCAGTAGCGGCACGGGAATGAGAATGATGTCCGTTGCTCCTGTGTTTGGGCCCATCCCAACCAGAATCAGATCTTCGCGGCTCCCAACCGATTTCATTGCGCCCGCCTCTTTCTTCCTCTCTATGGTCGCTGCGAGACCATCTTGAAGACATGGCTTGGTCGTAGTAATGGTCGTTTGGTGCTGGAGGGCCGCGTGGACCATCAACAGGTGGCCATGGATCATAAGGCGTCGGGCGTTTGTCGTAAGCTGAAGACGGGGAAGGAGCATAGTCAATTTCTTGACGAGACCAATCTTCTCTGGAAGACTTAGTGGAATAATGCATGTCATGCTCTGGCCATCCATCATGCTCTCTCAAACCTGGGTCGTACTCTCTCCCACTCCCACTGTATGGATCATGCGCTGGAACAAAACCATAGCGGTCCTGCGGCGAGTCTACATCATCCGCCCTCCACTCTGACTGCCTCGTATGGCGCGAAGATGTGCCCTGTTGGCGATGATCGTAATGTTCCCTGCCTGAGGATGGCATGACGCTGTAACTAGTGCAGAGTGAGTTAGATATGTTCAAGCAAAGAACAAACAATATGAAATCACTGACTCATGGTTGACATCTTGCCGATGCCTTCGACTGACCCTCCCAGAGCGCATTTGTGTAAGTTTGTTGATATTCTAAACACCTGCAGTGCAGGATTACGCTAGAGTGAAGCTGGAATGGCCAGGTATGTAGTTTGGATAGACGTGATAAATCTGCATGAATTTAAGCGTGTTTATACAAAAATATGGAACATAACAAAGGAGTTTCATACCTTTCTTGAAAATTTGTACAATATGTATTGCAAAGAGCTTATGAGTGCTGCTCAAAAGATGGTGGCGAGTGCAAGTGTAAGATGCTTTTAGGATGTTTGCTGCTGTGGCGGTCCGGAGGGCCGATCTAGTAATACTAACAGGAGTCATGTATCACGGTTAAAAAATCAATTATATCCCAGGCATCTATCCATCCAAGGATTCTAGCACGCGTAAGAAAAGAGCATACAGACTACAAGTACATTAATACATACAACAAAACTCCTACCACGTTTGAATCCAAAACTTCTCATTGATACTCACACTGAGGCCTTACAGCTCCCATTTCACCATCCTCAGTCCTACTGGCTGCTTGCCTCAAGAACTGCCTCAGAAGCATGTCGCTTACTATGAATGCCGAGCTGCTACTCCTAATTCTGTGTTGGTTTGCTTTGATAATCGCCTCAACTTCGGACATTCTAGAGAATTGACTCGGTCGTCGTACAGGCGAAAACAACTATCAGAGTTCGATCAGCAACAGATCAATACGGTGAAGAAGATTATCATTTGCCTTGACAGTGGTATCGATACCACTAACTGCGACAAGTGGTAGATGAGGATGTGCCTCAATGACATTGACCACGCTCCCGTCGCCCTCATAGACACCAAGTGGATTGGCCGTCGATTTGTTCCAGACAAAGAAATTGCCATCATCCGAGCCAGATACAACAGACTCATCATAGGGTCCCAAGAAATTGACTAAAAAGAGCTGGCACACATAAGTGATAAGAGCGAGCTACAAAATGATCCGCACCATCTTTGACAGTCTCAACATTACACGCACCAACGAACCTTAGGCGGGGTAAAACAACTGGAACGATAGGCCTATACCTCTCACTGCTGAAGAGATTAGTCACCCCTGAATCAGACTCTTGGTCCTCCTCATCACTCCCAGCGTCATCAGACTCATGATTAGAGCTTGAGTTACCATCTTCGGCCCTTTCCATAACAGCCTCTATGAAGTCTTCGCGATCCAGTGCCATAAGAGTTCCAATAGATTCAGGTAAGGGAGGGGGGGTTAGTGATCGACTATCTCGGTGATTGTTAGACTTCGTTGCTTTAGGACTGGTAGATTCCTCTGGAAAGAGTTCGCCTACATCTACCACGTCATCCCGTGTAGAAAATAGGTAGACGCCATCCCCGCTGTATGCTGGGAAAATAGTTAGAGGCTGGATGAATGTTGCCACCAGCGCAAGCTTACAGAGAAGAACCTTATAAGTAAGTTGGGTTATTAGCTGGCAGTGCATCAGGATAAGGAGTTACCTCATGACCATTATAGGACGATATTTTTGCACCTGTAACATGAACATTCATTCTCTTTCGCTCTCGGGACGTAACTTTTCGACCGAATCTGCGAACACATAGAGCCAGGTCGGTCTGAGATGAGGAGGGTACCTCCCCAAACTCCTCCTTCACATATCGACCAGCTTGTCGACGGTCAAAGAGATAGCCCTGCCTCAAACCGTCAGATGCGACGAGCCAATAGAGACTTAAAGGCAACATACAAACGGAGACTCTCCAGCAACGACGAATTGATGAGGAGAGACTGGTGAAAGTGCCAGCGTAGAAAGTTCATGGCGAACTTTCACTATTGGTGCTGGGCATGACATGCGACATGTATGAGGAACACGTAGATCATGCTGGCGAACTTGCCCATCCTACAGATTCAGACTTGCGCAGTGAGCATTTTTCTACAAGAAACAATAGTGAAATTATGGATTTACCTCAGCAACACTGAGGAAGTTATCGGGGCTCTGCTCCGTCACAATTCGCTTGGTTCTACCCGCATGGCATCTGATCATTATCGAGTTAGCTCTATAAATGATGACACTGGGGAAAAGGCATCTCCACACCTGAGAACGGATATTAAGGCATCCTTCCGTTTATAGCACACTTCTCCACCTACGATGGACATTGGGGTAGCCGGGCCAACGTCGAACACCCGTACTTGACTATCCGCCGCAACAGTTGCACTTTTATACACTGGTCAATGACAGATACCTGATAAACAGATGGGGGATTCACATGCGATTCGAGTGGGGAAGCATATGTGCATTGAATATATTTCCTCGATGACCAGTTTCCAGAACGCCTTCACACTTGTAAGGATATTCTTGACTCGTGTCATCTGCGTTGACTCTCCAGAGACGAACACTGTAAACAGAGAAGGAGTTTGAGATATAGAAGGACCGATTTCGGTATGAAAAGAACGGACGTGGTATCATCTCCACCAGTAAGGAGCAAGTCCCCGTTCTGAGCCCAACTCACAGCATTGACACACCTGAAGTATAATTCAGGACTTCCTTTTATTCACTGTGTGCATAGACCAATAACTAACCCCGTATGTCCGCTAAGAACATTTATCCGGTCCAAGGTATGACGATACAAAGCTGATAACTGTTCTTTCCTCCACTTTTTGACGTGGGATAGAGGAATCCTGGCACCAAAGTTGTAGAAAGCATCTGGATACCCATTATTTTCCATATGATACGAGGGTTTGAGTGCAAGCCTGGTCTGAGAAGGCAAGAACTAGGTCATACTTCGGTGACAAATCCGTGCATGGATATAAGAATGTTCTACAGTAATCCGTTGATCAGCATCCATAATACCATATGCACATGATGGTCGATACATCTGTAGTAAGCTAAACGACAGGTGGAAATCATTACTGGCTGATTCTGAAACTAAAAGGCTACGAGCTATGATACACCAAAATTGCAAACATGAATCGACAAGAGGTATAACTACTTAGGTTGATTGAGCAAATCCAACTGCATTTCTGCCAAGATCATAGACAGTGAAATAACGGCGAAGGAAAACATCACCTACGATGGGATTAGCAATTTTGTGCAGGGTGGAACAACGAAGATGACTCACCAATGATCCACAAGGCACCTCCTGGGAGGTTGATGTCAAGAGCAGTGAAAGAAGATATGCAAGTTCCCTGAACCTCGAGGATGTAATCAGAGCCCTTGAGAGGATAAGCTTTGCCACCAAAGTAGAAGGATAGTTGTGGGAGTTGAGGGACTTTAGCGCAGTCAACCTGGTACTGTCCGTTCCAAGATTTCTTGGCACCGATCTGAGCATTGAGCATCTCCGCAATGTCAGTAGGAAGCGCAATCAGAGAGGTTCCTGAAAAATTCTGAGGGCACAAAAAACAATTACGGCTTTTAACATACCAGTGTCAATAGCAGCACCAGTGTTCTCCAGCTCGAGAACATCGTCACCAAAAGCAACCTTCTCGAGCTCAACTTCCCAGTACGCATTGCGACGAACAGGGACATATGCAATCTTCCCAGTGTAGGCCGAAGGGTCAATACCCCCAAAAACAGCCTCGCCACCATCGGATTCAGATGAACCAATTCTGAAGGAAAACACAGGCTCATCCAAGAGATGATTGTTGATCATATTGTAGAAAGGAGGTGTAATATGGTTCACCGAGATAGTATCGTACGCCAACCCGAGTATGCCATCAAACCTGTCATAAAATGTCAGCTATAAATATGCTTCAGGATGTTGGAGCCAACTGACTTTCCAAAAGCAAAGGCAAGACCAGGTTCTTTGGTAGCCTCAGCGAAATCCTGATTGGGGATTCGGAGATCACCAATATTCAACACGTCATTGGAAACGAAGCCCTCCATGGACCCCGACCCATATTGGATGCTGAACTCGGAACCGTTGGCCTTGTAGGTGGACGAATCACTCGAATCATACTTCGCATGGAGAAAACAAGCAATAGAGGTACATTGCTTGCTGGGCACCCAAAGGTTACTGGAACTGAATGGGGGTAAGTGGGTGTCATTTTGGGAAATCCATCTACAACTCTCTTACCCTGTGTCGAGAATAACCTTGAACTATGTCACCGTTAGATATAGTGCCAAAAGGTATCAAACAGAACTTTACGTTTTGACCAGGGGTTCCAAGAGTTATCTCGGCATAATACTGGGCGTTCATGAAGTCTGTGTACCATCATCAGGTGGATGCTTGAAAGACATGCGATTCCACTCACTAGAAAGGGGGACACTATGACCACCCTTAAGGTCCTCTTGAGTCCAAAAAAGTGGCTCTCCGTTTGAGTGACTCGGACGGCGAAGGCGACGACCTTCACCACCAGCGCCGGCAAGTGGTGCTTGAGCCTGAGAAGCATACTTGTCTGCAAGGTAGGCAGACTCAAGCTCGGAGTCAACATGGGAAGCAGGAAGTTTGTTAAGCTTAAGCTTATGAACAGTGGCAAAGACAACAGGAGAAAGAAGGAGAGCTGCAAAGGCTGGTTGGAGGAGGACCATAATGATGGTTGTTGGAGAAAGAGAGGGACGTCACCAACTGTGTTCAGTGACCAATTCAACTATGTTTGGTCACATGACCTAACCGACCTTAGTGGTGCTTGCTTAAATTCTGAATCTCACTAGTCTTACCTATGAGTACTAGGTCGAGAAGACGTTCAACTGTCCAGGCCTCAGAATCTTCAATACGTGCTCAGAAAGAGAGGGAACTGTCAACCGTTGATCGCTTACTGCTCTCTCAAGCTGTCTATGAAGTCGGTGCCAACGCATGGCCTCAGGTAGCCAAGCTTCTTTCCAGACATCCTCTAGTTTCCCGATCCAAAGTCTTCAATGCACAGGTGCGTTCTCGGAGTTGTGCAACTTCTTGTCTTGACGCGTTGTCAGAGCTGTCGGTCATTCTATCATAGTCTCATGGAAGAAATTGGTTTGGAGGGGTAGGTCGAAGCTCTAAATATGTTGACCGAGATCAGATTATTCATTATCATATAGAGATGAGGCCTGTAACCTTCCCAGAGGTACGTCGGTATGGATGAACTCTACATCAAGCACAAGTTTGATCTCTTGATACAGCTCCCGTACATCTCAGGTTGGCCCAAGCTTACTACACTCCTCGTATCAACGAACTACGTCAGCTTATACTAGAAGAGGAGGAAAGATTCAAGTACAGCCTATTTTGACGAGCCCGTTCTGTTGATTTACTCCTTTCAGGTTGATCGCCCATGAAATCGAGGAAATTCGCTCTGGAAAATGGGATTCAAAAATCAAAGAAAACCTCCAAAGTGCTGTGTATATGACTCCCCAAGTAATTTCTCTCAAAATCCAAAACAAGAAAGCTGCTCATACGTTTTGGAAGGAATCACAGCATGTCGTTAAGTCGGAAGACGGATCTCCAACCACCCAGCGTGTATTTGAAGGACAAGATTCGTTTACATGCCGCCTTCTACATGAACAACGAGGTCCTCAAACGATGCAAGAGCAAGAACAGTCCATCTCTGACGAAGCTGAAGTGCATGAAGCTGTGGTGGTCGTGGCAGGAGACGAACAAACGCAGGAGGAAGCACTCACTTCAATAGCGGATTTTTCAGAGGCACCAGTAGCAAGGTTGGAAACAGAGGAACCAGAAGGAACAGAGGAACCAGAAGACATGACGGTTGCTCGGGACACCAGAATTGCGGCTGAAGGAGAGCCCTTAGGTGATGAAGAGGGTATAACATCTGGGGTGTCGCCGTCATCCCTGGTGGAGATGGAGCGAGGCGCAAGCTCAGTTCCAGAGCAAGAAGAGCAAGAATTAGATTCCGAGGATGAGCAAGAACCAGACACTGCTCCGGAGACATCACTGGAGGAGCGAGTACCTCTGCATAATACTCGAGGTTTGTGTTGCGATGAGTCATCCCTGACATTGCTCAAGGATATCCAGGTGCATCACGTAAAAATCGTATCCGTGTTTTACACTCGATTCCCAGTCGAATTTCAATTCGCAGTCAGAAACATGTGAACTCTTTGGAACAAGAGGACGAGCAATCTGAACCAATTTCTACCCGTACCCGTGAAGGTGGTCTATACCTCTTGTGTGCGCTATCACGATGCATGATGCTAACACCATGTTACAGGTAAACGAAGAGCACCAGCAGATATGACTGACTCTTTCCGTGATTTTAAGCGACCTCGGGATGAATCTGAACCTGCAGAACCAGGTATCCTTTGCCTTAACCACATTTGGATTGATCATAATACCAGTCAACTCTAGCACAAGCGTCCAAGCGCCGTCGTGGTGTTGGACAACAAGACGTCAAAAGCTCTGCGAAGCGATTTCAAACAGTGATTCTTATGCTCTACGATCAGATATTCCGTCACAAAAATGGGACCATCTTCCACAATCCTATCAAGCAGTCTGAAGCTCCTGACTATCATGATATAGTTAAACGTCCAATGGATCTCAAAACCATCAAGGGTAAAGTTAAGGATGGCAAGATATCCAACTCTCTTGAGTTTCAGAGAGACGTGTACCTGATGTTCGCCAACGCAATGATGTACAATCGACCTGGCTCTGATGTGTATGAGATGGCGGAAAGTGTGAGTTTCTCTTTGCTCGATCCCCTAATGCTTGCTTATGTCTTCCAGATGATGATCGACAGTGACCAAGCAATCCAATCATATCGGGAAACAGAAGTTTTCCATAAATCTACTCGGGGTTGATGCATATAATGCCACGTAGATGGCGCAAAATGTATTCTATTATTATATCATATAATGCTACAATTACTATCTATACAAAAAATCAGAACCAAGGAGTATACATGTCACCCATCTTCGTCAGCTGAACAGGATTCGTGGCACTGGAGATCAAGTTGGTGATAGTTTGTACAACTGGCACAGATCCCAACGTGGCTGAATGTAACGCCTTGATAATAATGAGTCGATCGCATTCAACTTATAAGCACTCATCAAACATACCTGTTCTCGTTCCGCTTTGCAAGCGATTGTCTCTGCACGTTTGACCACACCTTCCAAGAGAGATCGAACTTGTGTATACAGCTCCACATCTGTTGGCTTAGATAGATTCTTTGCAAGCACCAGGGTGTTGACCTCGTCCCGGCCAAAGAGTGCTAACTGATGCTCCAGATCAAACTAAAACTGATTCTGAGAGACCATATCTGTGACTATAGAAGAGGATTTACCATAGGTTCGGTCAAACTGCGACCGATGGCCATGAGGCCAGATGTGAGTAAACCCTCTATTCCAATAGGACCAACAAAGTGCTGCATATTCGGTGTGAATCGAAAAGGAACAACGTCGGCGGTCATGAAGACAGGAGGGCCACCAATCGGGTTGTTAGGTTGCTGACCATTGCTAATACCTGGAAGTAGAGTTTATAATGATTCCATGCTACAAACAGAAGTCACACCTGGCACGACCTCTAACATCGTCATCAAACCAGTAGTACGAGAGAGAGAAAATCGAGCCGGATATCTGTAGGAAAGGCACAACACATATGTTGCAAAGCTGCAGGCTGCTAATTGCAGAGTAAATTGCTTCCTCATATGCCAAAGATCACTGGGTGTAGCCATTACACGTATCATATACTATGAGTATATATCAATATCCAGGCAGACAACGACCAGAGTTGAAGCCAA
>CEMT01386721.1:34423-60687 GCA_900068985.1 Pterula multifida
CCAGTGGAAATATGATCCTTGATGACCGCCTGAACAACAGACTTGGACCTATGAAACCTCTCTACCCGGTCCTGAATCAGCGCGTGAGAGATGGTGTCGAGAAACGCTTCCACGACCGTATTACGACCTTGGTCTCTCTGTTGAGGGTGGTGACGGGCTTCCAGATCAAAGACAACCCGAGCGACCTTATGAATGAATTGCTCAGCTTGAGTTTCGAGCTCAAAGATGTGGATTGCCTCAAAAATGCCTTGAACACATTGCAACAGGGCCTCTTCGGCCCCTCTGCTGTGACTGCACTGTTTATGTAGAGATGAGATTTGGCATAAAAAGAAAAACAAGCACCCACTTCGTTTAGGAGTACAATCGTACAGCTTTCCAAATAATTGTAAGCATTGAGACGGTTAGCTGTGCTACCACTCTTGAGAGTGCGAACTGCGAGATAACAAGCAGGACCAATGTCAAGCTTTACCGGGAAGCCCCCAAGGGAACAAGAGAAAGTAGGGGGATCATAGGCATAATTGTATTCCAACCAAGGGTCCTTAGTGAGAAGCCGCCTATTCCGACCACCCAGCTTCCCAAGTATTCTGACCGTAATATGCGAATGAACATGATTACTTGGTAAGGGTTTCAGAAGGTGGTGTAAAGCGTCCATCAATTCGCGGAGGACAGTGTTTAACGTCGGGTCCAGAAAGTCAGCGTTCAGGTTGTCAATACACAGCTCGAGGGTTCGAAGCCCTTGGGACACGAGCTCGGGAGAACCTCGAAGGGCAAGTACCAGGGGCTTCATTAAATAAGTTAGGTGCGGAAGGAGGTGTGTGAGCCGCAGGGGAACAGTAAGGCACAGCTCCACAATCAGTTCACGGCTGAGGCCTTCGGTTGTATGTAGATGTCGATTGAGATTCTCTAGTAGCTCAGGCAATAAGGGCAAGACTTCTTTGTAAAGAAGTTCAAAACGACCCCCTCCACTGCCAATGGCGCGGAATAGAGTGCGCAAGAGATGGAAATAGTGAGTGGATCGCGTGGCTTTGGCTGCCAGTGGGAAGCAGTCCATCAGGATTTTGCCAATGTGTGACGCGAGAATAGGCTCGTTCTGAGCGGGAAAGTTAGAAACGGCGCTGAACGCCATTTTGTATAGGCGAAGAGTTGCTCCCGCCGTCGCTTCATCGTGCTCACCAAGCAATGGTAGGCAGCCGATTAGATATTCCAAGACAATGGCGAGGAGTGTAGGAGAGCATGGTTCTCGTGAGAATAGCACTTGGCACACGTTAAGAAGGCTAAGACGTCGTTGGGCGCATTGGAAGAAAAGGTCAATCTTGCGAGTCCACACCTCCTGGAAGGTGTGAAGATTGACTTCAAGGAAGACGGCTGCAAACCATTCGTTAATTGCATTAGAGTCGTCTACGCCTCCATCAAAATGAGCCATGCATCGAACACAGCTATCAAAGAGTCGGAACACGAGGGTACCGTCTAAGTCGACGCGGCCTTCGGAACACTTTTTAAGGCAATTCAGGCAAACACGAAATCCATGAACCATAGAACGGAATGTCAATCTGGACTCTGAAAGCAGAAAGAATAGGTCAATATGCCCCAAAGCCGTGCAAGTCGGATTACCTGTAAGAACATCCTCTCCTTTCTCCAGAGCATACATAGCCCCACCGATAGGGCGCGCTTTCTCAATGAGAATAGCATCAACCAAATCAATTTCTCCGTTCTTTGCCTTATCAAGGCGAGTCGATACTTGTTGCAAAACAATGGCCAGGGCTTCCACTCGGGCTATGCATACTTCAAATATGCCGAGTAGTAACTTCACGGCCATCTGTGGAGTTTCCTTCGTTAATATTGGATCAAAAAGGTTGAACATCATCTTTGCATATAGAGTGTGCAAGTTGGTGGGGACAGTGGGATTATGGATTAATCTAGAATAGACTTGAACCACGCGTGCAAGCTGCTCTGCGCTGAGTTCGCTACGCATGTGATGCACGAAATCTGCAACGGCGCTGAATATATTAGCGCTAGAGACGATCAGGAGTCATATACTGCTTGTTGCTACGCAAAGCAGACGAAGACGAACCGCAAAGTTTCTCTGCTTGTCAGACCAGTTCCGAGTACAATTTGCTCGTTATACATCTTGTCGATTTGAGGGGACAAAACCTGCCGGTGGCTGGAACTCATTAGATGGCGAAAAACAACCATCAAATCCTGACTTGTCATTAGGTTCAATTCCAAAGAATTAAATAAATGGGCTCACCCTACGCAGAGTGACATTATTGGCAGGCAAATCTTGCATGATACGAAGTGAAGTCAAGGTAAGTGGATCCCCATAGACCTCCCCTTGCTCTCCAATCCATCGTAGAACATAGGCCATGTAGGATACGATCTGGCGAATAATCAGAGTGGAAAGTGCGACCACACCACAAACAGTTACCTTGATTTGCGCCGTCAAGAAATCGGTGTAGGCTGCGGTATTTTTAAGGGTAGACGCCATCCCGCTCCAAAAGGAGCCCATGGCCTCAGAGTCTTCCCGAGCTTTCTTCTGAGCTGGAGATTCCAGAGCTAGGAATTCCATGGCCGGATCAAGCGTGGTTTGAATTGTTGAAGAAACCACAGCACGATGAATTTGAGAAATAATGACCATGGTAAGACTCATTTCCGAGAGTGTTTTGAAGCTGCGTGAGCTCACAAGAGCTTGATTCGTATCCAGTAATTGAGAGTCTTCGGAAAGAACTTCATCAACCAAGCTTTGCATATTCTGGAAAAATTCTTTAAACGTCGCCATGAAATCATTGAGCAATGGTTCTGTCATGAGTCTACTCCGAACGAGGTCGAGAATAATCTTCGCACAAGAAACTCCACTCTCTTCATTGTCGTGCTTGAGTAGATAGAGCATGCATGCACCTATGGTGCCAGCCTGCGCACGAACAGTATCGTTGCTTAATGGTACACGATGCAATATATCGAGTAGACCCCGGCGAAATTGGTACTCGGTGCTGTCTTTCTGGAATGTAAGTTGTCCAGAGCGGAGGAGATCAAGAATGGAGGGAATCATCTGGGGAAGGATACGGGCTGCGTCTGTATCGCGTACTGCATCTAACATCTCGCGAAATTCGCATACTGCAGCGTGTTTTGCTTTAAAGTCTGTGGAGTAGCGTTAGAAAGGAAAGACAGCATGAAATATGAAATATGAGCTGCCGAAGGACGTACCAAGAGTTGGATCAGATATACGAGACGCCCTATTCTCTAAATCATCGGTTGTGGTCCCCAGTGGTATTGGATTAGCCATTTTGAGACCAGTGCCGGGTGCGTTGTGAAAGCCACCAAAGTGGCGGCAGGGTCCAAAGGAGTCGATTGTCACATGACCACATTCCCATCTCCGTGCTGGTGATTGCGGGCAGAGCGTTATTTATCATCAGCAACCATGTCCTGTTGCTGACGATACTGTCATCTAATGTGCTGAAACTGAACCTGTAGCTGAGTTCCCATCCATACAGTTGCGTTACCTGGTTAGTGGGTCTTTATAGTGCTACCTCTCTCTTAAGCAGCTCAAACTGACTTACCTCATACTCTTATGCATCAATGCAGGAGTCAACTCGATTGTGTGGTCCCTCTTCTGCGCCGGGCGCTTCGAACACCTGTAAACTTGCTCACATTCCTCTGTGCATACATACGTCACCATTCCATCTCGCTGGTAGAGATCAAACATGTTTCTCAACATTGAAGGAACTAAGCTGCCTCCACCCAGCGAGTTCAGCAGTCATCCTGAATTGTGGGTGTCTATGTTATCCAGTAGTTTAACGTTCCAACCCAGTGTATCTAGTCGTCAAGTCGCCTCTTTCTTCCTAGGCTGGGTTTTCATGACCAGCGTGCGATATATCATTCTTTCTGAAGTGGCGGGTTATGTTGGTCGCTGGTTATGGGCTAGGTTTTTTCCACAACATGCTACATTGACTGTTAGCCCTGTTCACGTACATCACCGTCATTCATCATCTACATCTTCTGATCTCAAGTCCAATTGGTCTTTTGTTCCTGGTTCCACCTCTCTTGATGGTCTCGCAGACCATAGATCTTCTTACCTCACTTTTGGTTTGACTCTTTGTGTCGCATTCGCATCCTCCGCACATTTTGTTTCTCTACTCACGCTTCGAGAAGACGGCGTCACTTGTGGTACGCTTCTCTTAGCTATTGAATATCGACTAAAGTTTTGATTGCAGTGATATAGCCTTCTCCATTGCTTGGGGGAACATGTCTGCCCAACTGAGTCGTTTGACTGCTCTCATCATTCTTTTGCGCAACCTTAAGTCTACTGGCATCAAGCCCCTTGAATATGCCTTATATTGGCTGGTTCTAATGCTCTCCCTCGGTAAATTGTACTTTTACTCTTCAAATGCTGACCTCCTGATTAGATCTCGAATTTCAGGTCTCGCATTCGCAAACAGTGCAATAAGTATCGGTGTCGTCCGGTAATGTACGCTTTGTATCGTGTGTGCGCCACTCATTTTGAACGCTAGGCGCCTTGATCCATCACCTTTCCCAATTTTTTTGTGTTATCAAAAGCGGTATGATCTTCTCCGTTGGGATCAGAGTGATATGTTGATTCTTTCATCAGATTTTTGCCCACTTCGGTGGCCACTTCAGTCATCTATATTTTGCTAGAGATGTTTGTTCTTTGCAGATTCCTAGTCATATATTGGCCTTTGGCAAAGTTGAAAACAATTCTACTATCGCATGAGCAACTGCAGATCTTGCGCATTACATCACTGCTGATTTTCGAGTTGCTTACCATGGTTCCGTCTGCCGTCTTCACGAGCATACTCACAGAATCGGCGACATATAGCGTTGGTGTTCTCCTTGTCTTATGTAAGTCGCTATATCTGCAGTTTCTTGGTTAAACTCAATACTGGATCACTGATGTGGCGTGTTTTCTCAGTCTCATTCAACATGACCTCACACCCTGTTGAAGAGACTCGGCGCAGTACTCTTCATGTGATTCCTCCCGAACTACAAATCATGCCAAACGCGCCCAACTCGCTACTTGAGACGGTCGGACGTACTGTAACATTGCCTAATCACCCTTACTCTTCGATTCGGCTCAATCAGCCGCATTCTGCTAGAAGTCAGCTTCAGAGGGACATTTCTCTTGCTTCCAATGTAACGGGCAGCATTGAAGACGCAGTGGTTCGGGTTGCTTATCGTCGGAGCCCAGTTGGTCAACCTGGTTTTCAAGCCATTGTTGTGGAACTGCCAAAGCAAATAGAGAGCCAGATTGGGGAACAGCAGGCCCACTCAAACTTCAATCGGCCTGCCCCTTCCCTTCCTTCCAAATCGCCTAGTTCTATATCCAGGTTACCTAATCCTTTATCCAGTTCTCTTCGTAAACACTCAGTGGAATACCGTGAATCAATTACCCCACTCACGGATGCGTCCCGCCATTTACGAGTTATGTCAGGGTTAATACAGATTCCCGCAGTAAAACCGAGCGCTGCTGCTCATGACGCTCGTTCCCCTACCTCTGTTATATACGGCTCTGACATCATAAGGATGGATTCATCAGCCTCGTCTTACGTTCATCGAAAGGATCTTCTGAAATCGCAGCATTCTGATATACAAAGCCTCAGTACGTTGGGACCTAATAGCTACCAAGGATCGACTATCACATCTCGCTCAATATCCGACGCACATGGTGATCAATCCATGACATTCGGAGCCAACAACCTGGTGACCGAGATCAATAATGGTTTCCGACTTAGCACTCCGGGACCAAGGGAGCTTCCGAGCTTGGGAAAGCGTACATCCAGGCGACCAGCGCCGCTTAGTGTGATTCCTTCTCAGCCTTTATCAGATGTAGTTGTCTGCTCAGATGACGATTTCTTTACGGTGTAGTACATGTCCACATGCATATGGATTTTTCTATGCTGTGTTCTCATAATCTGGGGCGATTGTGTAATATTATCTTACACCGATATGTTTTTTTCTAACATAGTTTGGGTTTCATTGCGATCTTTGCTGGATGCAGACCTGTAAGACAACACAGACTCTGCTACTCAAGCTGGGTAAGTTATGAGCAATTCACGTCTGGAGGAGAAATGCCATTGCCAGACAACTTTCTGAGTGCTTATGATTGCATTTGACAAAGAATTTCGTAAATTTCAGAGGATCATTGTGTACTCCGCATGTGGCTGTGTGGATACATCTTGGTCTTATTTATATAAGTTACCATGGCCAGCCCCGCTCTCCTAGATGCGATACAACGTGGCAAGAAGCTTCGGAAAACAGAGACCAACGACAAGAGTGGGCCAGCGATAGAGAGAAAAACGAATGTTGGTAAGAGTAGTGGACCATCACTATCAGGATCGACAGCAGCTAGCGGACTTGATGTTGGAGGCCCGCCACAACTAGGAGGACTGTTTGCTGGAGGGATTCCAAAGCTGAAATCGTCAGAGAGGAATGTAAAAGGTAAGAAAATGGTTGGCAGCTATATCTCGTGAGTTTGGTGATCTGACGATGTCCTGTAGCCAATCGTCCAAGTCTTGGGAAACCTCCACCTGCACCCCTTGCATCAGCGCCCCCTACCAGGGCTGCTCCACCGAAACCACCTTCGGCACCCCCACCTCCCGCTAGATTACCACCGTCTCTGCCTACCCGTACTGTTCCCCCACATCCACCCGCAGCAACATCTCGCCCTCCTGTGAACGGTACTTCTTCTGTCACTTTAGCCAGATCTTCGCCTCCCCCGCCGCCAGCTCTTCCTTCTCGTTCTTCACCAATTCCTCCGCCTCGACCAACCTCTTCCATCGTATCGCGCCCAGCTCCTGCCATCCCAGCACGTTCCAATGTACAAGCCACTGCTTTTCCCACTCGCGTTGCTCCGATCACTCCAGTTCGTGCTCCTCCCCCTCCCCCTCCCNTCCCGTACGACCCTCCTCCATTGGACCCTCTGCGCAAGTGCGATCGGTACCACCCCCACCAGCCAGAAAAGCTCCCAACGGTAGTGCACCACCACCTCCGCCCGCACGAGTGCGTGCAATATCCGAGGCAGAGCCATCTGCTGCTTCTCCTCCTCCTCCTCCTCCTCTAGGTCCCTCACCAGCACGGTCTAGCCTCGCACCACCTCCCTCTCGAACAAGAACGGCTTCTTTAGGATCTTCTCCTACATCCGAAAAGGTGCCGTTAGCACATAGACCAACACCAAGCCTCGGTAGCACCTCGGCCAAACCTCCAAGTCGAAAAAGTATGCTTTGTCCCCACACACTGAAATGCCGAGCCAAGCTGACGCTTCAATTCATATAGTTCCTTCTCCACCGCCGACTGTGGGATTGCACACATTTCAAAGTGATTTCCCGCCTCCACGCCAATTTGTACTCACTTTAAAACAGTATCCTAGTGGCAACAAGATGGGCAGTAGTTTCGATTTGGGATTATTGTAGACTAGTAATGGATTTGCAATCTCAAGGACTTAGATTTATTTACACTGTATCTATTATCACCGATCTCATTTTGGCGTATTCTACCATCCATGATATTGCTGATTAGCGGGGAATTCTGTAATCTGCAAATGTAACGAGTCACGAGCAGTTTTTGAACCAAATTGACACGTCAACACCGAATGTTTGCGTGTCATTGGGACAGTATTTAAGGTCAAAGTAGTCCCGTCGCGCCTCTTTCTTTAACCACCTCCTTCAGTATGCGTGTTTCCTCCTTTTCACCCGTGGTCCTCGCTCTTTTAGCCTCTGTCGTTCGGGCAGAAGGCGAAGAGCCTGCTGCTCCCTCTGATGTCCTCAGCCTTACTTCTTCTACTTTCGATTCCTCCGTTAACCCAGAACCTTTGATTCTTGTCGAATTCTTCGCTCCCTGGTATTTATCTGCATTGTCACAACCTGCTGTTTATCTCATTTTGATTTAAGGTGTGGTCACTGTAAGGCCCTTGCTCCTCATTACGAAGAGGCTGCCACCACCCTTAAGGAGAAGAACATCAAGCTTGCGAAAGTTGACTGTGTAGAGGAAGGCGAGCTATGCCAATCTCACGGTGTTCAAGGATATCCGTACGTTTGAATCTAATCGAGAACATTGATGCGTGTCCTGACCTGAATCAATAGAACTCTCAAGGTTTTCAAGAACGGTGTGGCATCTGACTACACTGGCCCTAGAAAGGCCGATGGAATTGTCAGCTATATGATCAAGTAAATGTTGTTTCCTCTATTTTTTGTTCGTGTTTGGTTTATTAGCTCCCTCAGACAATCTCTCCCTGCTGTCTCTGATGTCACACTTTCCAACCACGCCGAATTCATCAAATCTGATAAAGTTGTCGTTGTCGCATACCTTGCATCTTCTACACAAGACCCAGCTCCTGAATTCAGTGCTGTCGCAGAGAAGCATAGAGATGATTATCTTTTCGGTTTGTCCACTGACCAGGACGCCATCGCTGCAGCAGCTATTACCCCTCCAGCTATCGTTGTCTACCGCAGTTTCGATGAGCCACGCACAGAGTACCCATACCCCATTTCCGATGCTAAAGAATCTGACGTTACGGAATGGATTCAGGAGCTAGCTATTCCTGTTATTGACGAGGTAAACGGCGAGAACTACCAGATCTACGCCACCAGCGGCAAGCCCCTTGCTTATTTATTCCTTGACCCCACCAAAGAGGACAAGGATAATGTTATCGCCGCCGTGAAGCCCGTCGCTCGAAAGTTCAAATCCAAGTTGAACTTTGTTTGGATTGACGCAATCAAATTTGCCGAGCATGCCAAAGCACTGAATCTTCCGGAGGTTACATGGCCAGCTTTCGTCATCCAGAATCTCGAGAAACAGCTCAAGTATCCTCTTGATCAGAGTCTGGGCACTAGCGAGGCCGTTGTTACCGACTGGGTTGAGAAGTACATCAACGGAAAGCTGGAGCCTTCCCTCAAGAGTGAACCTGTTCCAGAAACACAGGACAAGAGCGTCTACAATCTTGTTGGCAAAGAGTTTGAGCAGATCGTGTTCGATGACTCTAAGGATGTTTTCTTAGAGTTGTATGCTACCTGGTATGTGCTCAAAATGTTTCGATCGTCGTAAGCTGTATCTATTCTCCTCAGGTGCGGTCATTGCAAGCGCTTAGCACCTATCTGGGACCAACTTGGTGACAAATACGCTCACGCTAAGGATAAGATTGTCATGTATGTATTCTATCAGCTTCAACCTCCCATATTCATTATCTTGATCGTAAACACATAGTGTCAAGATGGAAGCCACGGAAAATGATCTTCCACCCTCAGTTCCTTTCCGTGTTTCTGGTTTCCCGACCATCAAATTCAAAGCTGCTGGTACACGGGAATTCATTGACTATGAGGGTGATCGTTCTCTGGAGAGCCTCATCGAATTCGTTGAGAGCAATGTGAAGAACACTATCCCACCTGCCCCTAAGGTGGAGACCCCTGTACATGATGCACAAGTTCCACTTGAAGCGGAGAAGGTTGCTGAGAAGGAAGAGGCTGCTGAGCCATCTGCTGAGCCGCATGATGAGCTTTGACCTAGGTATTTTGATGTATACATATTAATCATTCACTTGCCCAAAAAGAATAGCAGTACAACAATGAGAACTGGGTCTACTTTATGAGTGTCCCTAGGTCTTAGATTGCATCTCCTTTCTTGTCCTATAATACTCTGAAAAAGAAAGCCTCACAGCGAGAAATCGGCAGGATAAATCGGAGTGACTTTGCAAGGCATGAATTATCGTAGTTGCTCGCTCTGAGAATGAAACCTGGTAGCCATGCAAACGTTGTTGAATCTGCTGGAGCTTCTCCGAGGTGTCTGCAGAGGTATTTCCACCCGAATAGACACCCTGTAACATAAAAGGATTGGAGACAGTAGCCTGAAAACTCAAGAATGTTTCTTACCCTTAGCGCATCTTGGTGGAGGTCTCGCCGTGATGACTCTGAGAGACAGTAGCCATAGAAATCATCCTGAATACGGCTATGAGGGCTCATTACATTACTAGACGAATGCAAAACGTACGATGGTTTCTCGGAACTCTAGTATGACAGTGAAGATTTCCTTCACCTGGATTAAAATCGACTCCTGAAAATGTACACAAGATAGTTCAGCCTATAGTCCATATAGACAACAAAATAGACCCGAAACCTCTTTCCCGCTCTTCGAGCTCAACAACAAAACTTGCTTGACGATTCTATTCAAGTAGGTCTGATGCGCGTCAATGAGGGTGTCTAAATCACCCTCTTGTTTGCTAAGGAACTGAGTTAAAGTCTTCCACTGGCATTCGATAACCTCGAGATGACAATAAGCCTCCATTTGCCGCAAAAAGTGTATCATCTCGGCCATCGATACTCTAATCTGGTGCAAGTCGTATTGAAGGTCTTTATACGCCCCAGATCAAAAAAAATCACGTCAACCAAGGATTCCTATTTAGGCAACGTACCAGGCAACCGCAAGAATGTTCGAGCCCCAGCAAGCCGCATCCACCCGTGACTCAGTGCTGATGATACTCGCTTCATTTGCCACAAGTGATTGAACACCTTTAAATACTTCATCATGGAGTCGGGATCGACAACCGTATCAATAGGGGCATCGACCTTGTACTCAAGAGTGAATACATCCCAGCCTATTTCGCCCTGAGAATACTCAAGCATACGAGCGTCTAGACGACGAAGTACATCTGGAGGGTCGTTCTGGGCATTTGATGTCCTAATAGCTGTTTCAAGGGTTGCAGTAAGGTTATGCCGGTAAAGAGTATTGGCTGCACGAGATAAACTGGGGCTACAAGAACTCCATGAAGTTGATAATCGGAGGATTGAATGTCAGTCTCACCCTAGCGTTTCCATCAGTTGCTCAACAAAATCTCCGTGACCCAGAAGGAGATAATGTTTCAATGCTGTCAGATGGCCTAGCAGCTTGAACTTGTCCAGGAAGACTTCAAAAAGGCGCCGGCTAGCAACCTGGTAAGCTGCATCAATGGAGCGCTCCAAACCCGAAATATCACTGTACTGGAGGACTGTCAAAGGTAAATGAGGGGCTAGTTATATGTATCGAAACTAGTGTTCTCACCTCCACCAGTGGTATGCATTTTTTGACGTGTAGCAATCCAGTCACTATCATGACAGCTATAGCGAATGAAGTTCAAGCTTTTTCCGGTGGAAAATATCTAATGTACATGAGATATTTCTGGGATGTCTAGAGGGAGCAGATACAGCTTACTTTCTTTCCAAATGATTCTCCGACAAAGGTGGGCAGCATATCCCGTCTAAAGCGATATTTGTTCTGCCAAAGCCTTAGCCCACCTTCCCTCTCTGCAAGATCATCCAACTGCCCGTCCACTCCATCCTCAATGCTTGTACGCTCGGATGCAGGTTGTACGTGCGCAAACGCTGGATCAGCTTCGACAAAGAACTCCGAAAACGGATCGTGAAGCTCGCCGGAAAAAAGCCACTGGTGTAGGATTACAAAAAACGGTTTTGAAACATCTTCCAGGAGCTGATCTGTGAACTTCCGTACGAATGGATCCCCGTTGTTCGTATAACTATGAATCAAATTGACGAGGGCTCCACCACAGGCTCCTAGGACCTGTGAGATATATTTTTCTGCCTTAGAAGCACAAGGCTCATCATACCTTGGGCGCCTTGGACACAGATACTCATCATCCTCATCCTTAGTTTCCAATCCGTGATCCATACATCCAACCGTCTCAATGTGAGCCCTGATTCTTGCTCTTTAAGACCCATCGAAGCACCGTCTGTGTTCACCATTTGCGTTTCCAAAACAGCGATGAGCCGATAGTACTCTATCAACTGTTCTTGCAGGTGGTGGCAAAGACTCTGCTCAATCATTCCCACCGAGGAGGCATGTTCTCGCTCTTTGATGAAGCGATCAACACGTGTATAGAGATACCCAACCTCCGAGATACGGTGTATAAGAGCCCGAGTTGGACTTGATATAGTATATTGCTATTGATATTCTGATAAGTATGGGAGAGATGGTGAGAGGAGAGATTACTCAACAGGGTCCCCTACGAATTTCAACTGTCCCGGTATACTTGGATCGTCGCTTTTCATCAAATGGACATATTTACCAGAAATGCCTTGCAACAGGTACAGTACATCACGAAGGAGGAGGTGTCCAGGTAGATAAGGTAAGCCTAAATAGAAGTCAACTCTAAACTGAAGCAGGGAAGGGAGTGACCGACTGTGACTAGTCCGGTATTCGTCATATATATTTGCGGTAGAACGAGCTTTCGGGGATGGTGCCATGTTGGAAAGGTTTTGGGAACGAGTGGGCTTTAAAGGTGGGGGTGTGAGAGATGGGAGAAGTGTAGTGGGATCAGGTAGCGAGGTGGGTGCGTTGGAGGCTGCTACTGTGTACAAGAATTGGATTGACGCGTGTTTCCGTGCTAATATAGGCTGTAGTTTACAATGTGAAAAATGGAGTTAAGAACAAAGGGTGAGCCTGACCTGATCGAGAAAGCGGGAGAGAAGATTAGTGAATTTCAGCGAAGATGTTCCTGAAGGCGACGACTGGAGAACTAATGGAAGACTGATATAAGACAGCAAAAATCGACATCAACGCTGAAGACACCTACGGTGTCGTCTAACAAGATCAGAGAGATAACCAACGTCTGGCTCATGATCAGATGCAGTGTAACTGCAGTAGTGACATGTAAGTAACAGTCAAACGCGTTAACCGAGACAGGGAGATCGATTGAAGCAGTTTGAAGCAGCAACTCACTTCTGCAAGAAATCGGTCGCATGTTCTAATAGTTTCTGAGCGATGGTGGAGTTGTTTCTGGACTGTGGAACGATGGAAACGACAAGGGAGGTGAGAGGACTGGTTGATTGGGACATTTTACATAATGAGGACAGGTTCTTGGACTCCCTCAGGTTCACTTCACTTGTAAATAATCACAGTACTAAGTACTTATTTATTAAAGAATACCCATGTACAGTACCACGCGCACCAGGGTATACCGTATCGAAGGCATGGCTAATACGAGCTCCAAGTTTTCCTGTAAAACTGAACTTCACGATTGACCTGATGCTCAAAACCAAGTGCATTCCATGATGAACCGATCGTAAGCAACTATACCTTCGACTTCCTACAACCTAGTCTTGATGCTTGAACGTTGAACACTCTAATACACATACAACATAGAAATAATAGCAGTGATATGCTGTACGTATCTACAACTTCGTCTCAAACAGACCGTCCTTCCAGAAAGTGAAGTACGCTGTAAATGTTGATCAGTTCAAGCAAAACGTCACAAGAGCAGGAGATTATACACACGTGTTATTCCGTCCTCCTACAGTCTCGAGTATGTCATAATGAAGATGGAAGAAGATAAATGTAAATCACGTACGCGGTAGTTCAATAAAGCTACCATGCCTTCTGGGTTCATATTCTCTCCCGTGTACTGGGGATTATCAGTCAATAATGTCATAGGTACCTGATTTGCAGCTCACAAATTCATAGTCCTTGAAGTTGGCTAAGACTTTTTTGACAAATGCCGCAGCATTTTTTTCGAAGGTCTTGACTCTCTCTGACCTTTCCTGCTCTGGCTTTTCCTTCATTTCAGATTCGATATGTGCCTTTAAGGCTTTCATGTAGCCCTAAGAAACGATAGCTATCTGAGCACCCCCGGTACGAGTGATTTGCAACTTCTTACCTTGATATAGGTACCGTACGCCTTCTTATCGAATTGGGTGGGCTGAAGACGGAAAGAGTGCACGACATTATTTATCTGCTTGACTTCCTCGTTGAAAGCTTCCTCAGCTTCCTCAGCGGAGGGGTTGGCGCCTACAACGGATTGTAAGTGCTGCCGCTCGTTCAAACAAAATCGATTCACCAATATCAGCATCAGCTCCTGGCCTCACAGTGATCAGCTGGCAATTGACTTCGTAGACGATATCATCCACCTCTTTCCTGAAGGCGATTGTTAGATAAGGGTGAGGAAAGAGGAAAGAACTAACATGGGAAAGGCATCCGAGAACATTTCATCACCATCTTTAGTTGAAGGTTTGTCTGAATGAAAGGTCCATTCACTGTAGAGTTTCATGATGCGTTGAGGCGGGAGAAAAGGTGGAAAGTTGAAGGAGAAGGCAAGCTTGCAATCAATTTTTAAATAATTTTTTTATCGAGATCAAAGATAATATCACGTGGTGACCTATATGGTATGGACTTCCAGCCGCTCACTATCAAAAAGTATCCTCAGGCTTCGATACACAATCCAGAGTCGACTTATTGGAGGAAATTCAAGAACACCATATTTATCAAAGAATATGCACCCGTAACTTCTATCCATTTCAGTCCTTCAAAACCACACAAATACGCCGTAACGGCAGCTACCCGTGTTCAGATCTACGCTCCACGGACGCAGAAGGTTGTGAAAACTATATCTAGGTTTAAAGATGTCGCAAGGAGTGGAAATATAAGGCAAGACGGCAAACTCGTTGTTGCCGGTGATGATAGTGGCTTAGTGCAAGTAAGAACGTCGACACCCTGTGCTACTCACTTGTCTCATTTTAACTTGTCCAGGTTTTTGACACCAATTCGCGTGCAATTCTTCGTACTCTGGATGCACACAAGCAACCAGTACAAGTATCAAAATTTTCTAGTCTCGATTCAACTCAGGTCCTGACATGCTCTGATGATGCTACTGTCCGGATATGGGATATCCCCTCGCAATCTACCATCACCACATTCACTTCTCACACGGATTATGTTCGTTCTGGACAAGTATTGACATCAAATTCACACCTAATTCTAACAGGCTCTTACGACTCTACTGTTCGGTTGTTCGACTCACGGACAGGTGACTGTGAGATGATCATGGGAGGGGATGAAGGCAAAAGCGGCTCACCAGTGGAACAAGTTCTCGCTTTTCCTTCGGGCACTGCTGTTCTGTCGTCTGCTGGACCCATTTTACGTGTTTGGGATCTCGTAGCAGGGGGTAGATGCATCCGTGCACTGTCAAATCATCAAAAAACAATCACTTCACTTGCCTTCGACTCCAAAGCCTCACGTCTTCTATCTGCGGGACTGGATCAGATGGTCAAAGTTTACGATATCACCAGCTATCGTGTTGTTCATACAATGAGATATCCAGCACCGATTTTATGCTTAGCGATATCAGTATGCCATTCACCCCTTGCATATTTCCTCTCTACTAATGAACAATATAACAGCCTGACGAAACTCATATCGCTGCTGGCATGAGTGATGGTACACTGTCAGTACGCCGGCGGCAGGTTAAACAATCGGAGATCGTGTCAGATCAAACCTCCCTGCAATCCAGTGCCTTCGAGACTTTCATAGGAATGGGCCAAATTAGCCATCAAGGTCGAAAAAAAGTGAAGGAAAAATCTAACCCAGTGGGTGAGGTAACCGAGTTCAAGGTTGAGGCACGTCGCAAAAAGCGTTTAAAGCAGTTCGATAAACTGCTGAAAGGATTTCAATACTCGGCAGCACTCGATTCCGTGCTACGGAAGGTTTGCACTCCTGAGTTTTTGCTTCGTTTTAGCTGATATTCACTTCAGCAAGTGCCACCGACTACTATTTTCGCTCTGATACAAGAACTCATCCACCGAGATGGGTTATGCGGTGCATTGGCTGGCCGTGACGATGTCCTCTTGGAACCTATTGTCCGGCTGCTCCTTAGGCATGTTACCGATCCTAGATTCAGTCCCCTTGTCTGCGATGTCACCATGGTTCTCATAGGTTCGTCATCTTCCGCCACTGTAGCACGCTGTTAACCTCGATTTTAGACATGTATCAAACTATTCTCGGGCAGTCGCCAATGATAGATGGGCTATTTATACGCTTACGTCGGAAGGTGCAAGCTGAGTTACGCCTCCAGAAGGAGCTCGTTAAAGTACAAGGCGTTCTAGATATGCTATTCGCTTCCGTAGCTCTTGCGAGCGTACGGTAAAAGGTAGCCAGTGAGTCAACAGCTATGTACTATTCAACTAAAGTTGCTCCAAGATTGCAATGAGGTTGTTCAAGATATCCCTCTGAGTTGACGTACCCTCATCATCGTTGTCCACGTTGTCGTGGTAAATCCGTAAAGTATCAACAACGTCCTTGAGGGATAGATTGTTTCGAGCCAGCATTTTCTGGGCATGTGTGCGTATCTATAAAGACTGGGTCAGAAAGTATGGCTGCACATTGAGTAGCACGTACACCATCGTCCTCCATCATTAACCAGGCCAAGATGTAATCAGTGTTCTGAAGCACGAACAACCCTCCATCCAGTCGTTGGAGGTACCACTGAAGTTCTTCATTCTCCGTTATTTCCTCGTCTCCATCTATCATCCCCTAACATGAATAATGCTAGTGAGAGTTCATACACTCGCTACTTACAGCTGAGTCTCACCTGCCTGTCTCGGGTAATCTTCTTCTCGGTGACCTTCAATCTATTATGCGCATCACTTCTTATCTCAAGAAGCTTTTCCACCTTTTCATAATTGTTCTCCACAAATTTAGCGAGGAGACGTATCCGAGCAGGAGTGTCAGAGCCAAGACTGGTAAACATGGAGGATACAATTCCTAAGATATGAGATATGTCTTCTGTCGTGATTTTTATCCTGGATTTTTTGCCCGACTAGACACAAAGGTCAGCGAGGAGTGAGGGAATCACGAGGGGCAGACCTTTCCCATAAATACAGAGAAGAGAGCTTTAAGCCCTAAGCATTCCACGAAAGCTTCACATATAGGGGTATCTTTGGCGTTTGACATCGCATAGTCAAGAGTCTTGATGGCAAGAGGACAAACTCCAGGTCGCTCCCTAGAAAAAAGTGAACTAAGGATCAAGTGCCACGCATGCAAGCAATGTGTTTTACTTCATAAATATCACCATTAAGTCAGGTCCTTCAGCCTGTATGAACAGACTCTTGTTTGTTGCCTCTCTCAGTGCGGAGCACAATCCATCGAAGGTATTCTCCATGAATTCGCTCTCATCCGCATCCGCAGGATCTCGACGTCGGAACTGGGAGAGGACCGTCAGATATATTTCAATGCCATCTTGCTCGCCAAACTCCTGAAGATTGTGCGGATTGCTTTGCAGCAATATGGAGATGATTTCTGCAGCATATCCTCGATTCTCGTCGTGTTTCTTTTCTTGAACTCGCTTGAGAAGCCAGGAAAATATCGTTGTCTTTGTAGTCAGGACTGTCGAGAGCTTCGGATCAAATCCGAGGATATTCTCGAACACACCTACCACCATGATTCAGTATTCATTACGGGTGTTTTGTTGAGGGGCTAACCAAGGATATGAAAAATCCCTTGTCTGTCAGACTCCTCAGCCTCATTGAGACGTTTCAGATTGTCCACAAGAAGCTCTAGAATGGAGTTTTCTAGCTGAATGCAGATTGAGAACAAGGGTGTATCTATGTAAGAAGACGCACCAGCTTTTCTATGAGCATTCTTAGAGCTTCCTCACCACCCGTGCCATCCTCCTCTTCAGCTTCCACGCCCATGTCTCCACTGGCATCCTCATCAGTAAGTTCATGAATGACCTCAACTACGTCAATGACGATGTCGGCGTTTTCGTGGCTCAGTAGGCCAATCAGACTGGTAATAGTTCCAGATTTTACAAGTTCTGGATAAGCTACTGCTGGTAACTGAGCAAGAGGCAGCAGGGACTTGATAGCACCGTCAAGGTCTGCCTCAGAGTCAATAAACCTGCGAAACATGTTATTCAATTGTAAGCACGATTACTCAGGGAACGTACTTAGTAGGATCGTCTGCAAACTTCGATCTCTGCTCCTGGTTTTTAGTTACCGCACGTTCGAACTTCGTCAATAATCTTCGAATGGAGGACAGACTTAGGGCATCTACCTAGCTATTTTGTAAGGTTAGTTCTGCATAAGCAAAATACATACGCACGTCCTCCTGCACGCCTTCGCCGCCTGCATTGTCAAAGATATTCAAGATATCCTTTTGTTCGGAAGTTAGGCCACCCCCAAAAAACCGACCCTCGTCATCTTCTTCCACAAAATAGTCAGCATCACCCCCTGGGGCGAAATCACCATTACCCGAATGCATATCTATATCTGGCTCCTCTTCAATAGTTACTGCACGCAATTTTCCTTTGCCTGGAGTGGGTGGGGATGCGGTTTCTTCCGTTTTGAGCCTTTTGAGCATCTCTGGTGTGGGTTGATCGGGTAATTTGCGCTTAGCGGGTAGTTTTGGAACCTGAAACTGTGTCAGAGTCTAGTCACTACGAGATAGCTGAAGGAAGCCAGACTTTGAACAGTTTGTCGATATCCATGGTGAATGTCTTGAAGTACTACGAGTAGGACTACAATGGAGGTCGGGTTTGATAGGTCGCGCGCGTGATCGCCAAACGGTCAAACCCACTTCGCCACCCACCCATTACAATGCCACGAATACCAGCTACATTGTCCCGGCTGCTATCTCGCCCTCCTACCTTACCTAGTATTCTTCCGAGGTCACTGCTGGCATTTACAAGCTCCATACAACGCACTGTGCCTCGATTTGCACCCGCTACCCCTTCATTACTCCTTCAGATGCCTCAACAATCTACACCATATTCTCCCATCATCGGTGCTGCGTTACAACTCAGATTCAAACAAAGAGGCATGGATTATCAGCCCTCACAACGCGTTAGAAAACGGCGCCATGGGTTTCTAGCAAGGAAAAGGACGCCTACGGGTCGTAAAGTTTTGGCGAGAAGACAGGCTAAAAAGCGGCATTTCCTCAGTCACTAGTAAGTAAGCATACTCTTGCTCTCCCGACTTGATTCTTTGAGTGACACATTTTGTTGCAGACAAATCGATTCTATAACTGTAGATTCCGTGATGCAATGAGATATATCAATAAATCCACTACATCTACCATAATAGAAAACGTTTATAAATGCCACCGTACAAAACATCCCGATGGAGAAGACCTTGAAACTTGTGAACTCATTGTTGTTGGTTAATTACAACACTCAGGACCTGGCGCTCTTCTCGTCCTGTAACTGAAAGCTTTGGATCTGACTCTGTAACACCACTAGATGGCTTGAGGAATGGGCACGGAGGTAGGGCCATTCCATTTGATTGGGCGCTATACTTGATGGGTGGGGAAAGCGGTGAAGGGGGAGAGTAAAGGAAGCCATGCTCTATGCTGTAAAGCAGAGAAGAAATGGGGGTCTGAGGTGGCATATTTCGCGACGCGACGACCGATACAGGTTGTACCTGATATGATTTACAGCTCTTCATCGCGGCTGGCTGTTCTTCGGGTTCATCAAGCACTATTATATCCTCTTTGGGACCATCTGGTGAAGAAGGGTTCTCTCCCACTGTCTCTGCGTGTTCCACATCATCAACCGTGACTTCTTTTGGCTCCTCATCCGGGTAGATATCAGGTTCCGTTGTTTGCGTATCAGCACCAACATCCTGAAGCACCTCAATGTCCATTTGGACTACTGAGGGTGATTCTGGTAAAACAGTGGATGGTGCATTGATATTGAGCTTGACTTGGGTTTGAGCAGCCTTGGGTGAGGGTGGTAACGGTACTGAAGCAGGATCCGTCTTGCTCCTGGTTGGCGAAGGGGGTAAAGGGATAAGAGTGGGGTTAACCGCGCGAGAGCCTGCTCTACGCTGTCCTGTCTGAGCTGGTTTTGGTTTAGCGGTAGGTGCTCGACCCCAGACTGGTTTGCTCAAGGTCGAACTCCTCAAAGTTCCTGTATCCTGCTTAATGTGAGAGTTGGTTTTTGCACGAGCAAGTTGGGATTGCGTTGGCTGGTCCACTGTCCTCTTGCTCAAACTTTGGGGCTTAGGAGCTGGTTTTGCCGCAGGTACGGATTTAGTGTGTGAATGTTGTGGATTTCCAGCCCTTGCTTTCTCGGTCCCACTGGCCGTCACTGTTGCTAAACCAGTCTTCAAATTTCGTGTAGTAGGACCACTAGAAGAAGATAGTTCTGGTCGGCTACTGACAGTTGGCCTTTTAGAACCTTCTGAGGGAGCTAGAGGACAATCTTTTTTCGTTAACTCTACCCGTCTTGGAGGTGCAGACTCCTGTTTGCTCGCTACTGGGTCTCCTGGTCGCGCTGATGGCGTTGGTTTGGAGAGGTTGAGCGGTGGGTGTATGGATGGTAGTATCAAGGTAACCTTGCGAGGCCCGCTGGACTGAGCTGACTTGATTGATTGCACACCTGGTCGCTGTGGCCCTGCATCTTGGCGTGTTTGCTTCGTGAGGGTAGTGACAGTTCCCTTGCCCTCTGTATTTGAGCATGCTGTTGACTTAGTCTGGAGTTCGGTTTGTGAGGGTGGCCGAGAAGGTGGTTGAGATGTCGGCTGACTATGACTTGATGCAGTGCGGGTCCGGGTAGGAATGTAATTGGGAGGAGGCATCTCGGGTTTCTTAGCACCACCTGCCTGTGCTGTTCTTTCAGACCGTTTTCCATCTGGCTGTGGCCCCAGTGCATTCATATTAAGGGTAGAAGAAGAGGCAGACCTGAAATGCCCCACCTTCTGGGGCAAAGGAGCAGGTTTTGATTCGAGGGTAGATGTGGATGACGAAAGGCCCCCGAATTTAGCGGCTACAGCTCGGGAAGTAGATGCGACCGTGATCTGGGCGGCGGAAGGCTTGGGCTTGATATCCAGATACTTCTTTATAGTTGGTGACAGTGGAGCGATAAACCTAGTATGTAACGTCAGGTTACCTTTTTGTGGAGAAATAGGGTGAAATGTACTTTTCAACTCGGAAGGGGAAGACCAGTACGTATGCTTGAAAAATCTTCTTTCCAATCTTGCGCACATCCGCGTTTGCATCCCTCGATGTAGCACGGATAACATTTTCTATATCCACTGGCCGATCTCCCTTTTCTAAGTCAGGAGGGTTTAACGTGTTCAAGCATGTCAAAACACCCTCTGCCGAGACCAGTCGAAGAGAAACTGCCTTGTCCTTGATAGTTGGGAAGAAGTAGGGTAGGATAGATGAAAGTTGGGTGGAGTCTATGATAGTGAAGATACATGCTTTAGCGCGATTAAGAGTGACTTTGCTTGTACGTCCACAGAGGGCAAGAATAGCAGGAAAGTAGAGTGGAAGGAGACTACTAAAATCCTGAGCGAACGCGACTGCCATAGCTGCAACAACATCAATGGCGGGCCCAGACAATCGTGATCGTTCCGAGTTGACAGCATTGACCAGTTGACGAGAAATGGTCTTGCAGAAAGGAATAAAATGGTCATATTCCTCACAGTCTGCCTGCTGTAGCAGTTGTGAGAATTCTAGTATGGCTTTAGCTATTCTTTCCCACGTATCCTCGGTTTCTGGTAGCTGAAGAGATAATAAAAGCCTATCTGTTTGATGGGCAAGCATGTTCAGTATTGCTGGTCAGTATGGGCAATAGAAATAGCAGGCTAGAGAAGCAAAGGACAATCCAGATGAGAATTCGGGATGCTGAGGCCTATGTCATGTGATCGTGTTCAACATGTTCATGAATCATCACTCTATTTGTCATTGATATATATGGGATTATTGCACTAGATTAAGTATACAGAACAACAATAGTTTACAAATTCATGAATAGAAAGGCAACAGAAGTTGACATAGGATAAGTATAGTTCAGTACGGTTTGAATTTGCGCCTGTTCTTCAACTCGGATTCTAATTGCCTCGCCTTACGGTGTCCAATTTCAACAGGATTAATTGCATTGTCCGCCTTCCTGAGCTTGACCGGTCGATTTCCCACATACTTACCTGGTGGAAAGGATAACAATCAGGAAAAAGCCATAGAACAAGGAGTTTGACACGTTACCGTCCATCTCTTTCCATGCCTTCAAGAAATCCTCAGGATCAGAGAAAGCAACAAAACCATACTTTGCCTGTAGGATGTATACATATATATATGTGTGTGTGTGCGTGTTCGTGAGTGTTGGGGAATTGCTTGAAGTAAACTACAAAATACGCACCTTTTGACTCAATCTGTCACGGATAACTCGTGCTTTCTGGAAGGAGGTGTACTTGTTAAATGCGTTGGCAAGAACGTCATCAGAAACATCATTGCTGAGATCTCCAACGAAAAGCCTGAACCAAGCTACAAAGAGAGTTATGAGGGGAAAGTGAGTGAAAGGGAAAGAGATGACGGACAAGGGTTCCATTCTAAGAGCGTTTGATCCTCCCACACCTTTCCTGCTCCTTTTCTAAGGACAGTTTTTCGCTTTCCACCCTTTGCAAGTCGACCACCAGCACCACCACGCTTGTCTATCATTGCACCGGGTACATAGACACTCTGCTGAGCAAGAATGCCAACATCATACTCGTATGCATTGGCAGGGACTGGTGCGCTGTGGGACGAGGATCCTGGAAGAGGATAAGAAGGGCCTGCGTAGGGTTGATGATAAGGATTTACATCTTTGTCGTTCCTTCCGTAAGCCATGATGTTGTGGATTGAAGATGAGGGGTAGAATTGGAAAGGAGTGAGTGTAGGTCAGCACTGCCACATAGCACAGCACATCGCCAACAGTAAGTCCAGCAACTGACGACACACACTGTAGGGCTATATACTGGAGGTATATACGGGCTACTCATCACACCTACTTCGTTCCTTCACCACTTCAAGGTGAGTTAGTCCGTTATTAATGTACATTTAAAACACAACCATGAATGATATTTCCCTGGTATTTCTGCTTTCATTAATGGATGCTGATTGAATCCATCGGATGACATTTCAGATATGCCTTTCATCAAGAAACAGAAGACAGACGCCTACTTCTCTCGATACCAGGTCAAGTATAGAAGACGGAGAGAAGGCAAAACAGACTGTGCGTTCTTTATTCATATTTCACTCAACACCAATCATCGTTGTTTTGTCTAGACTACGCTCGTAAGCGTCTCATCTCTCAGGCCAAAAACAAATAGTACGATTATCTTCGTCTGCCAATTGCAGCTTTATGATCTTCTCACCTCTTTTCCTAGCAATGCTCCAAAGTACCGTCTTGTTGTGCGTTTTACCAACAAGGATGTCATCTGTCAGATCGTCTACGCTCGCCTACAGGGTGACTTTATCCTGGCAGCTGCTCACTCTGCGGAACTACCCCGGTATGGTATAAAACATGGATTGACAAATTGGGCTGCAGGTAACTCAATCGCAATGTATCAATCCCTCCGTTGTCTTTTAAATAAACCATCTATTATTCACAGCTTACGCAACTGGTCTCTTGGTTGCTCGTCGTACCCTCCAAAACCTTGGTCTCGACGACAAGTATGAGGGTGTCACTGAGCCCGATGGTACACTTTCCATGACTGAGGCCTACGAAGAAGATGGCGCTCCACGTCCCTTCAAAGCATACCTCGATGTAGGCCTCAAGCGAACCTCGACTGGTTCGCGTGTTTTCGGTGCAATGAAAGGCGCTAGTGACGGTGGCATCTTTATCCCTCACTCCGAGAAGCGATTCCCCGGTTACGATGTTGAGACTAAAGAGCTCAATGCTGAGGTTCTCAAGAAATATATCTTTGGTGGTCACGTTGCGGAGTATATGGAAAGCTTGGAAGAGGAGGACGACGAGAGGTCTGCTAATCAATGGTTCTAAAAATCAACCGGTCGACTGATAACCGCTACAGATTCAAAAAACAATTCTCCACGTACCTTGCTGATGGCATCGGTTCAGAAGACATCGAGGAAATCTACAGAAGCGCCCATGCCAAAATTCGTGAGGATCCCACATTCAAACCCACAGACAAGACCAAGGACTGGAAGTCTATCTCACTCCGGCACAAGCAAAAGAAACGCACTTACGAAGAACGCCAGGCCGCCATTGCTGAGAAGATTGAAAAGTTCAAGTCTGGCGGTAATAACGCCGATGAGGATGAGTAAAAGGGCTCCTCCTACGTTCATATGTTTTCCTGTCGTACTGCGTTATACATATCAAGTAACCCCATGGCATAATATATGATGCTCCTCTACATCCCCTTTTTATCATTCGCTGACAATTTTTGCGCAATCTTCTCCACCCAGCTAAACAATCCCTCGCCAGATTTGGAATCATAGCTTTCAAAGAGCGTTTCTCTCCTACTATCTCGATTCATGCGGAAAGCTGAGCATTGAATGTTGGCTGAATGGTAGGCTATGGAAAAATTGCTGCAAGTATGGCGCTCAGATCAAAGAAGATGACTACAAACTCCAATAACAACTTACACCATATGACCCTCGAGTTTGCCAACACATCGACTTGTCACCAGATCTACGAACCACGAACCAATTTTATCATTATTCAACGCCTTTCCAAGTTCACATATTTGGGTCAGGAGGTATCGTTCGATCTCATCGGCAATGAGCTGGCAGAGTTGTGACATGGAAGTGACGCTCTGAGTTATTTGAGGTAGATGAATGAATAGTGTGGAAGGAGACGCAAGTGTCAAGCGCATAGTATAACTTTTGACATTAAGGTGTCAGAACACAAGCATACTGTAGAACACTTACCGCTGATCGACCCTAAGAATGGCCTCTCCAGAAAGTGTCGTGCTCGCGTCCTCTGTGAAAAATCTTACTAAATCCTTGCCCATATCACCAACCGGGTCGAAACGAAGGCGAGAGGACACGTTGGCATTGGAAAGAGCCTGGCAGAGTTGATCCAGCTGGGATTTCAAGCGGTGACAAAATGCCTTGTATTGAATCAAATCGATAATCGGACGTAGTATAGGAGGCTGCTGTGTGTTCGCCGGATGTGTGGGTTTATTTATCTGGAGAACACCGACAGGTCCTAATCGTGAGCTCTTGCGATATTGATGCTGTCGCATAAGCAGAGCATAGAGAGCATAGTGAATTAAATCACATAGACCACCCTCACTCTCGCTAGATCGCATCAACATATATGGGTCAACCTGGGGATTCCCTGTAAGATTGTGAAGTGAAGATGTTACCGATGGATCCCTTACCATGTCAAATCGTAATTCAATATTCTGTGCTGCCTCTATTACGATTAACCTTTCGGATACTTGAGTAGCAGCAGTGGGTAGATGGCCGGCTTCCTTCACGAGAGAAGAAAAGATTTCCTGCTCGATGATTTCTTGCTGTGCGGTTTTCAAGCTTTCTTCCAGACCATTTCCAGTGAAAGGCGGTATGTCGTTTTGTGAATTCATAAAACCATCCGCCCCCGATGCTCGCAAGGATATCCGCAATCTCGTGCGTTGACGTAGGGGAAATACTAGATCATCATCCTTGTCCCCTTCACCGGCCATACGTGCCAACGCCCTGCGCCTAAAATGGACAGGGGCTTCAATGGATATAGATCAAACCTCGTCTGTGTTCAAAGGCTACTCACATTCCTCTAGACCAAATGATATGAGGAAATCCTTGGAGGTTTTGTCTGCACCTTTTCCAGTGGGCGCTCCGAAAGCCAAAGGAGCTGGAACTAAGGACCAGTTCATACGCCGGACCTTGAGGGCATCGCTCCAGTATTTCTCAGATTTGACGCGGCCGCGCTCCATGCTTTCAGCAGCAAGCTTAAAAGTGGCTGCAGCTTTTCGTAATGCTTCGTCTTTGGTGCCAAGGGTCAACTGTGCGTTGAAAGCTTCCACTGACGGAATCCCAGGAGGCTTCGTGACAGTCATTGCCTTTATCAACGAGGGTAGTGGCTGACCCTGAGTGGCGTCAGATAGTTGAGAAGGAGTTGGGATTCCTGGTGCGTGCGTAGATAGAAGGGCGGAAAGTAACTCTTTTGCTTGCGTCATCTCTCCCATAGCAGTACTGAGTTGAATAATTGAGCAAGCGAGCATTCTTGCCAAGGAAAAACCTACAACAGTTGCGGGACAATCTCTAAGCGCATCTTGAATAATTCCTCTGTTGACATGGTTTTAGGGCTATCGTTGTCAGGCTCGTTATCCTCAGCTTGATGTCCAACCACATCAGTCGATGCTTCGGCTTTCAACGGAGGTAAAGGGTTAAGTTCTTTCTCCGTCTTCTCAAAAAAATCTAGGCCACGCTCTGCAATTATTTGCCTTAATCGTGTACCAAGTAACTTGGATGGTTCTTTGGTTCTTGTAGGAATCAACTTGTGAATATTTTAACGTGTTAGGTCAACACGAGAAGAGCACACCGTTCATAGATGAGCTGACCATCTGGAGTGATGTCCTCCAAGGTCTTCAAGCCTTTATACGGTCGCTCAATAGACAGGGACAGTTTCTTCCATGGAGCTTGCTCTAGTTCAGCCATAGTGGTGGTATTTTGAAAATAAGTATAGCATCACAATCATGGTAAACTTGGAATCAACAGGCTATGTACTGCCACAGTACGTTCCTCTCACCATTTGATTCAGGGTCCTGGGCGAGCATTGACTG
>CEMT01386726.1:0-15914 GCA_900068985.1 Pterula multifida
AACAATAAAAGTTGGTCCTGTTTGCATCTGAACTTTCCCCCAAAGATTCATCCTCAAATATTATGATCATAGTTTCTGCGATGAGTTCACAGCCATCACACCTACCATTGATGTTGAGTTCTAATGCTATACTCGAAAATCGTAGTCTGAGCAATCATGGCCAATTACTGATGGAAGGCATCAGCCTCAAGTTCATTTCAGAGCCCAAAGCTACTACCTCTCCGCTGAAACACAGGAGATATAATCCATTGCCCATAACAGCGCCTTCCATTCGGGTGCAAGTTGAAAGTGCCTACATCTCCTACATTAAGGTTCATTGACCCGGAGTAGAATAAAAGCCACAGCATCCGCGTTTCAGTGACTGCCCCGAACTCCACACTCTCAGTCGTCATCGGAATTTGATCACCAGCAACCGCCTACTCCAGCCACTCACAAACGGAATGCGCGAAACCCCTTTGTCCACAGCCTAGCGACCATAGCTCAAAAAGCAGAGGCGATTGAAGACGAAGAGAGTCGACGACTAAGCGAGATGTACTTTTTGGATTGAAACAGTAAATACCCCTTCCCCTTGTACACTTTGTTCCTTTTTTTGTTCGGTATATTACAATGACATATCATCTTTTTTTTGTTGCATGCCCGGTTCACACTGTTCTCACTCATGCTTACTTGCTTTAAAAAATACTACTTGTATCAGAGTTCTTGCTGATGTTCATGCTAATAGCAATAAGCATAGTAAAGAGTTCTGACTGACGTCAGACTCAATTAGTCAGACTCATGTGATAATTCCTGTCTATGTCACTTCCTACCGCCGCACTCTGGGAGAATGCGTGGAACAAGGCACAGTTCACTCTAGCACATCTCGGGGCGGATTCTCATTTGAATACGTCGCAACCCTCGAGAGTTATCCGCATTGGCCAGCTTGATTCTGAACTGCTCGATAAGGAACTTGTACATATACTAATTGAACCTCTGAGCAAGGCCATAGCGCTAGTCAAGGTTCGATCACTCTGTTTAAGCTATCTTTATTTGACCTTTTGTCTGAATGTACTTTCATATTTAGCCCTCTTGGAGGACACGCTTCACCCCGGAATTAATATTACTCATTGAGATTATTCTCTACCATGGATCAATGTGGAATCATGGTGCGAGTTATGGTGCCAAACTCCAAAACTTGCGATACATTGCTTCGAAACACAAAAGTTGCGGGCCTTTATCTCGTAAGTGACTTGTCATAACGTTCCCCAGAGCTATGGATAGGATTGACTAACAATCCGTCTCAAGCCTCAAGCCTGCCTCAGAAATTGCTTCTTGTCCATGGGACCCTCACCATCCTGATTCCATATCTACATACTCGTCTAAGAGTTTACGCGTTATCCAACGCATGGCCAGATGCTCCATTCTCCGATAAGAGAAGGAAAGCTTGGAGTATCCTCTCCATGACAGAATCTGGACATACAACTCTTGCTCTTATCAGTTTCATCGCGTTCTTGTGGAATGGACGGTTAGTGTTAGTCAAATATCATTCTCTTTATTCCCTCTCAACACTATTGTTCCCTGTAGATATCGAACGATTGCGGACCGCCTGGTTGGCATGCGTCTCGTCCCGAGTACTAACTCTATCAACCGAAACGTCAGCTATGAATTCATGAATAGGCAGATGGTTTGGCATGCTTTCACGGTAAATTCCTTCCACCATCACTAGTTGTATCCTGATCTTGTAATCCATAATTTTTGTCAGGAATTCTTGCTCTTCTTCTTACCACTCATCTACCCGCGACTGATTCGAAAAAGTTTGCTACGTTTGTGGTCCTGCTTAAAGCGCTATCTCAACTCGAATGTGCCGGCAAAACAATCTAGGAAGAAAGGATTATACTATGCACTGCCCGCAGAGCAATGCGCGATATGTGCTGAGAACGCTTCTTACAGTCTTGATCTTTCAAGTCCTGCAAATGCATTCACCTCTCTATCTACAGCTACGTTACAAGACAATACGGCACGGAACGATCCAAACTACGAATCAGCCTCTTTTCCTATTCACACTCCGTATGTCGCGTCTTGCGGTGACATTTTCTGCTATCACTGCCTTGCAGAAAGGATGCTCAGGGTGGTCGAAGATGAGGGGGAGAGTGAATATTGGGAATGTATCCGTTGTGGAGACCTAGTACATTCCGCAATCCGCTCAAAACCTAATGAAGACGAATTCGCTACCTCGAGCGATCTCAGTGGAGCTCTCAGTGATTATGAGTTTAGTAGTGATCTGGAGCTGGAGACTGGGACAGAGTTGTCTGGTAGCTTTACCTATAGTGATTACTCTGGCAGGTCTTACGGATAAGTAGTACCCATTCCTTACTTAAAGAACGATAGCGGTTTAGCAAGGGATTGTCTCTGTCTATACAATTGTGGATTAGTATGTCTATCCTTCTGGCACCTTCAAAGCATGTATTCAAAAGTGTTAGTAAGGGTTCAACCTTTTCGAAGTTCCCGAGTGATCTGTTCTATGACTGTAGGATCAGCTTTCGCTATGCATTCAGCCTGAAACACTTGAGAGCCAACACTAGCTTCTGCCTCCCGCAAGCGAGCGCCTAAGAATGTGCTGAATTTAACCGTTCTCACTGGATCATTGTCCCAGATCTATTTTCGAAACATGGAAACTCAATGCACGGTATTTGTATGTTGGCTTCTTGCTCACCAGTTTCCTTCTATCATATTCAGCAGTGTCTTCCGAACCATCAAAGAAATCATGTGGAGGGTCCGTTGTTTCCCAATTCCGCTTGAATGAAGGGGTGGGGCTGAGCAAGATGCGTCAGTGCCGTAGGCTAAGGCTGGACCATGAAGGAAGAAAACACCTTCCAGGTCGCTCCTCTGTGACTTCTTTGATCTCGTAAAACACGTCTAACCATAGGTTATATATTTCTGCCGGAAGACGCTTCAAGATGTCAACGCGACCAGATGCAGCTAGAGAGGCAAGACTGAGGGCGGTAAGCTTGCGGTATTGAGGTTCAGACATATTATCAAACTGTAAAGAAGATCAGACTAGGACGAATAATCGAAAAGATGCTCTGACTTTGCCAATCCAATGATCTAACAAATCATCCCAGACTTTAAGCTCAGTGAGTCGCGGATTTGCACTGCAAACCCCTTGCATCAGTTGCAGGAACAACGATGTATCAACCAATGCTATCCTCGCAAGAACATGAATTTGCTCTAACAAGAATAGCATGCCTGCCTGTTAAAATTGAATCCTATAAGCAAAAGTGACTAAAATAGCCACATTTGAATGCTTCACTTCGTTCTCGCTTACTACGAGCAGGATCTCTGCAAACAATCCGGAGGCATGCATGAATTCGCCCCAAAGACTAGAAGGAGCAAGCTGCACGAGCATGTGGATGGATTTCGTCGTATCCTTCTGGTTAACCTCGGGAGCTTTTTTCTCGGTCAAGAGAGATTTGAATGCCAGAAATAAACTTGCCCCGCATGTCTAACAGAAAAAGCTAAGTTCAAAATGCTATTGATGGATGATAGTCCTCCACCTGAAGAACCGCAACGGGGTCAATGATCAAGTAGGACTCAATGATTCCAATAATTTTCCCGAGTAGATCAAGATTTGTGGCAAGGAGATTAACAGCCATAGTTGAGAGCTCCAAGAGACATGATCCGCTATTGAGTCTCTGTATTGTCGTGGTGTTTCGAAGAGCCACGGACCACAATAATAGAGCGTATTCATCAAGATGCGTAATGGACTAATATTTTTCAGGTCCGGAAGGTATGAGTGATGAGGCAGCAGGCCTACCGGGGATGACAGAGAATCTTTTATTAAGGGAACGATGAGGTCAGCAAGGGATGAGGATTCGGGTCCAATAGCACTGATCAATGTCGTAACTATAGTCAAAAGAGAGCACTTGAACAGCCAGTTATCCAAAGCATCCGTCCCTGTTACAATTGCAGTCATTTGAAAAGAGACAATTGATTCATTCAGTACAACTTACAGAACTGAGGTAGAGGGGTAGCAATTATTCCGATAAATGGAGTGATCTGTAGTCCAATTTATTAGCCACATAAGCAAGTATACTAGGAATACTTACTCTGTTGCCAGCCCGTTCAATGGCAGCATTGAGAGCATCAGAAATTCTCCGTTTACTCTCCCACGTCTCTGTTTCACCCATAAGCTTGACCAGCTCCGTGATAACAACAGGGAGATGTGGTTCAAAAAAACTTGCATCAAAATCGATGACCTGAAGGAAGAAATGTCTGAAGGAAGAATCAAAAGCAAAGGAATAATCTGACATTGACACAGTCCTTCAAAGCCATGGCGGCTGTCAGTCGTACTACCTCGTCTGAACCGTCGCCTCGTGTTTGAAGGAGACCGACAAGTATTTCCCATATCACGGGATTATTGGGTGAGGTGCAATTCTCTCCCACCCATTTCCCAATGACCCAGGCGATGCGGCGTTTGATAATGGGGTAGCTATTATGTCGATTCAGTGCAGAAAAATCACAGCGGAAGAAACGAACAAGGTATTGGAACTTCTGACTTCATTAGCAAATATCCGATTCAACCATTGTTCGAAGGGTACCCTTCCTTTGAGTTTGTGGCAGCAGCGTCCTAGAGCACAATATAATGCCTCCCTCTCTATTACACCGGGTAAGTCAACCACTGTCTGATCTGTAACACGTCGAATAGTATCTACACAAGAAGGAACATAGATGGAAGCCCTACTGTTGTTCCCATCAAACACGCGAAGGAACGTAGATGTAAGGAGAGGAGTAACGTATTCTTGGTGTTGGGAGGCAAGTGTTATCAAGACCCTCTCGCTACAAGGCTTGCCAAAAACATTATTTAGTGTTTTCGGGCTCAATCCAATCCGAACTTACTCGTAACTGGAATTCCCATTGATCGTTCTCCTGATCCTCCATATTGACCCACTCCTCTGGATCTGCCATCCAGGATTCGAGATCACGAAGCTTGAGGGGCATAAATCGAGTGACAAGAAGGCCCACCGCCTTTTCTATGAAATCTTGTGAAAGAGCTGTGAGGAGTCAATAAAAGAACAACCCAGATGAGAAAGGCTCGACCATGTGGGTTTGGTGTATTGTCAACTTTCTTGGTTGGAGTCCACTGCGAGAGACTGTCTTTGAACAGCACCATCCCTTGCACAAGAAATTTAACAGGAAAGACAGCATCGTTCGAATCTGCACGTGTAAAATTAGCGTTATGGCTGAGATATTGGAATGACGAAGTAACCTGCCTTTCATCATCTCTGGTGGCGCATCAGCAGCGCGCGTTACCTGTGACCAATAGTAAAGAACTAGGTCGTCACAAGAAGGGAGCTTAACAAATTTCGCAGCTGAATAGCGTTGAAGTGCTCGAAAGAACTTCCCAAGAAGTCGTATATGACGGGTCAACAAGTCTACTGACTGTGGAACAGAGTGTGATACGTCTCCAGACTGTCGAATAGCCATGATTGAGTTGTAACGAAGTTCAACCAGAGTTTTGAGTCGGATTATAGTGCTCCCAACTACTTCAAGAAACTACAGAGCCGTCAGAAGAAATAGGAAAACCACTGATTCTGCATGACTGACCCATGATTGATGTTCCTCGAAGAGCTCGCGACCAGTTCGTTCTATGCGCATCCATAGCCAGTTGGCTAACTTGAATATGGCTTTAAAGACAAGATGTGCTAGTTGAATATCATTGGAAAAATGTGGTTGATAAAAGGATGTATGATCAGAAGACGACGAGAAAAATGCCGAGATATGATTGTAATATCCGCAGAACGCAGTTTTGTATTCTGAAATGATCTATACTGAAGATTAACTCTGTAGTCCCAGCAGCTGATAGTCACTCACTTTCCCTATAGTTCCTATGACATGGGGCATTTTCATTGAGACCAATTCTTTCAATATAGCATTGAGCAATCTCAGGGATCGGCGCAATCGAAGCATGATTTGTAGATCTTCCCTGGTAACGTCTGAGTATCGAGTTTGAAGATCTGTATCGATTAATCTCAAAAGGTCAGGTACAAGGTTTGGCCTAAAAAGTTGAAGTCTTCTAACACAATAACTGTATACCACGATACATACCATCGCGCAGGAAAATCCATCCTTGCAAGCTTCGCGACAATTTCTTCATTGCAAGAAGCAATCTTGATCGTACCTCAGATGAGTCCACCGAACACAGACAGATTAGCTCACAGTGTCGTCCTCTTCTGTTATAAACTGAAATGTACGAGCCCTTATCCTCTCTCTTTGTTCATCTGTGAGTGCTCTGTAGGTAGTGCGCGAGTGTTGAATCAGGGGTATGCGTTCAGACTTGGCGAAGCTCACTTGCGAGATTTCCAAGTCCCGACAATAGAGTTTTTGAGCTGTATTGCGGCCAATTTCCGAACTTGATTAGGAATCTGTCTCTGAGAGGCGATTTCTTGGAGAGAATCTAAAGCTCCGAGCAGTGAGATCATCTGTTTAAGCCGTTCGCTTGATTGCTTCAGGATAGCTGGATCCTGAGATGAAGCGCCTGACAAGACTTGATAGAGTTCTTGGGGTGATACATGCTCAGTTTTTGAACCTAGAAATGACTGTTGCATAGGCTTGTCCGAGGAGGAGTTGATAAGTGGCACAAAGGCAAGTGGTTACTGATAGCATCACGTGCAACGCATTCTTTGTTCCACGGCTCATTTATGACTCTGGCTCTGAGCCCTCGGCCCCAACTACGTCTTCTTGCCCTTGCTCTTTGTCTCAAACCACTCAGGCCAATAACATCCTTAAATAACATGCCAAATTTTTGTGAATCTGATGTTATAGAAGACTCAGAGCCCGAACGCGAAGCCTTGCGTGTCGAATTCAAACTACAACGACAGAACCCGTTTCTCAGAACATCTCCAGAGCAGCACAAAAATTTATTCGACAGAAACGATACTTCTATCGAAGGTACTCTTTCACATATTTCTTAGTTATTTATATCGTCTCATAGCACCCTAATTCTTATGTCATTACTAGTGCTTCGTAACTGCCCATCTCCAGTTTCTGTACCATCTGATGCGTCACGTATGTTCGTTTACCTTTCATTGTTCCTAGCCTGAGCCTCTCAAGATTTTCGTCAATCATCTGGAGATGCTTCCTCCTTGAGTCCCAATAATAGTGACGCGGACGCAGCGATTGACCCAGAAATAATTGAGATCAGCGGTGGGTCTCATCCGTTCATTTATCCATCTTTTACTGAGTATAAGTAGACGAATCCTTTTTTCCTCTGAACGAGGTCGAGCTCTCTAGAACTACCGATTGCCAGGTGGCTGAGGACATTTCCGATCTCTCCTCAGTGCCCCCTCCAATAATCAGCTCAGTACTACCTGATAGCATTTTGAAATGCGCTGATCCGCAAACCGATCCCTTGCCGACCACTGAATTGAGTAGCACGAGAATCTCTAAATTCGCATACGTTCCTTCGTCCGGTCCTGCTCGCACCATGTCACGACCCCTATCTACTTCACGAGTTGTCTTAAACTCCCAGAAAACCAACCGGAAGAGCAACAAAGGGTGCGCCAAAATGCATGCATTATCTGACGATTTCAAAGATCAGGACCTTAGCAAGCTAATCAGCTGTGTCAGCTGCAATATCCCTTGGACAGTCAGGAAATTGGCTTTCCAAAAGGTCAAGCACATGGTGCCCTGCTCCAGAAAAAAAGGCATCACCCAGGCCACGCTTAGAGTGATGATAGCCAAAGCGATCGAGTTATCATTGTCAGTTACTTTACCGGTCAAGCAAGATCAGTCTCGTACGCTTTTTACTACCTTGATTGACGATAAGAATGCACGACATAAAGCAACTTCCAACTTACTCAATGTTTCTTCCGCCCAGCATGCTATTTTAAGTCAAGCTAAGAGCGTCATCAAATCAACGCACCATCCTGGTTCTGACGCCGAATGTGATATTCACTCGCAGGCCGTTCATAGCAGGCCACAGGACAGAAACGATATGCCAGATCGCACTCAAGTCTTTGCAAAGAGTGCTCTTGCTGATTTCTATCAACCAAAGGCTAAGCTGGCGGAACATCAAGATAATTTACCCCTTCTACCTATGTCTACACAGGAATTTGCTCCATCCAAGCTAGAGATGATGAGCACAGCAGTCGTAAGTTCACGACACCTAAGACCATACGAAAGTTATAGATAATACAATAATCAAGCCCAGGTATCTACGGACAAAACCAGGCAATGGGCCTAAACCAGCTTTAGAGGTATCTATACCCGACGGTGATGTTACTCCCATCGAAGTAGATTATTATCTGGAGACCTCCGACGATATAGGACAGAATGATGATGCTTTTCTCCATTTCAATCCAGAGCGTGAAGTGCAGAGCCCTCCGAAACACAAAGAGCCTCCAGTTGTCAAGAAGAGGAATACAAAGAAGCTTCAACCACAGGAGGCTGTTGATTGGGAGATCAAGTTAAGAGATTTGATACGATCGGATACTAACATACATCTCCGAATACTGCGTTATGAGGTAGTATTTTGCTCCCGTTAATGTAGATTCCATGGTCTTACCTGAGAGTACTCCAGCCGATTACTTTTGACACCCTCATGGACAAGGCTGGGATTGACTTTAGTACGCAGTCCCAAAAAGTCAAACTTCGCAGCCTGCTTGATGAATTGGTGTGCCCATGCTTTGTTGGCTCGAAACCAGCTAATTCTGACGCCTACAATCGTTAGGGAATTAATTCGTATGCCATTTTTGGAGCAGTAGGCCGACGAGGGAGAGCGTAACATATTTCTAACTCAATTAACACATGCTGAGATTTATTGCATAATGTTTACATATATCCAAAACCTTCCAATGCCGAAACCCGTTGAAGGATGTACTTAGCATATTGGTTGGCCCATCCAAGCACGATTTAGAGAGCGACATCAGAGAGACCGGCCACTTCTATTATGCCCCCAACAAGATGAAGGCTACCAGCCACAAGAACTTGAACGGAACCATGGTCTTGCCATACTTGGGTGACAACATGAACGGCATCTTCAATTGAAGGTAAAACATAAATCGAGGATGAAGGGAATGTGGGAATGAGCGATGACCAAGCTGAAGCAAGGATGTGTTGTGTTTTGAGTTCAGCTAAATCTGATTCTGCAATAGCACTTGTAGTAAGGTCTACATTGTGTATTAAGCGTACGTTACAGTATGAGAGTTTAGAGTTCGTACCGCTCTTAAAAGCTCCGGAGGAATATGTTACGTTGGCGCAGAACACTGCTACGTCAAAGAAAGATGTCGATTGCATGTTGTCATTATGTGTCTGTAGCTGATTAACGACCTTCTCAAGCATGCATTCTAAAAATGAATGCCCTGATCGACCACTTGTGCAATTGAATATAAGGATACGCCGTGCTTGAGGCCTGAGCTAGTAAGCAAGTGAACAAAGGTTTGGACTACCGGACATACTCTTTCAACGCTGCAGTCGGATGAACGAACCACTGCATTGAACATGCTAGACTGTCCGATGTGTGAGCACCATCAAGGTACCAGGTTAGGCCTGTATAAGCAGGGTCGGGAACTGTTTGGCATCGACCTGGCCATTTGGTATTAGTTAAAGCGTCCTGGATAGAACTCGGAAGGGCCTGATTCTTGGGTAGAGAACCTGGTGACCGTACATCTAAAAAGCGACGGGCCAAATGCACAGCCAAGTTGGCGTTTTGGATCTGGTGTGTTCCTGCTAGACCTAAAGTACAGACTGAGGGGGAATCATTGCTCATGAAACAGCAACTAACCTAGTTTAATGTCCGAAAGCCCAGGTATGTCATTGACCACAGAGAACTCTGACGCCTAAAACCCTTTGAATTCAAAGTGGAAATAAAACAGTAGATGTGTACTTGAAGTTCTTCAGCCCGTTTTCTCAGAACCTCCAGAGGGCTCGCTGGTTGCGGTACTGTTAACGCAGGAACGCCTGCCTGAAGGTTCTCAAAGGGTTGAGCCAGAAAGAACCAAATGCACAACTGACCTTATATATTCCTCCCTTTTGCCATGCAATTTCCTCTATCGTTTTGCCCAGCACTGCAGTATGATCGATTCCCAATGCGGAGACACCCGTGACAATTGGCCGAGGAACAATATTGGTGCTATCATAGGCTCCACCAACACCAACCTCAAGAACAGTAGCATCGACCTGATAGATTATATTCAGTGAGCGGCATTGGTTGGAAAATGGCACTACCTTTAAGGTGAGAAAGGTATGAAATGCTACTAATGTTACGAATCGAAAATACATGGGCTTTGCTGAAGTACTAGGGTGTCTCCTCTGGAATTATTTGAATGAGTGGCACCTATCACAAAATTTTAGTTCACACCTTATCATTGACCTCAAGTCGATCCCAAACTTCGAAGAAGAAACGAGCAAAGTCCTCTTCGCTTATTGGAGTACCATTGATCCTGATACGCTCCCGCACGGCAACAAGGTGGGGTGATGTATATAGCCCTGGATGCTTGACATTTAGAATATCGCTTGATTCTGAATGCTGAAGACAACCGACCTACTTTCCAATCGGGTCGTACGTGTCTCAGAATAGAATCGGTGAATGCGCTGGTAGAACCTTTTCCTTTAGTGCCTGTTATGTGCAGAATATTCAAGGAGTTGAGGTTTGATTGCTGGAGTGAGTAATGAGGACTATTAGTCTAAAATAATCAGAAGAACGACCTACAGTATATCCTATGCGTTCGAGGTAATCTACCATCTCTGGTATCGCGAACTCGCTCAGTCTTCCACCAGAGGCCCTCACAGCTTCAAGCGTGGCAGCGTTGGATTGCAAGTCATTGAGAAGACTTATCGCGTCTTGGTAATTCCTGGAAGCCGCCATTGAATAGTTAAAAGAAGATCGCAGCCTGTTGTAACGAAGATAAGTCAGCTTGAGGATCAAAGGAGACCTTAACATATAATCAGTCAGAAGTGACAAACTGGTCGTGGATCATATGATCAGCGTCAGGACTCAGATGCATGTCTGTTGGGTGTGACCCAACGATCTTTCGATTCAAATTCATGTGAATGAGCTCAAATTCCTCCAGCCTTTCTGATGCTCTCAATTATCGTTTAAGCCAACAAGGAACACGTCAGAGACAGCATCACAATGTAGTACACTTCCAAGCTGTGGTCTCATCACCTCCAACCCGATACATTCCACATCGCAGCCAATTACAGGATGCATTTACGGTATCCACTCCTGTCGCATGTCCCTCAAGCACTGTTCCAACAAATACTCCTACGTGAGTTATGACCCATTAGTTCAAGCTCTAAATGTAAGCCTACTTTGATTAGTCCTGTTCATCCTGGCAAAAATACCTTAGCTGTTGCACATGATATTCTTCGCGTTGTCCAAGGTGCCAAATCCATACAAGAAGGCGAGAGATCCAGAAGACTTGCTTGGGAGCAAGAACAGGAGTTAAAGTTTTCTCATAGACATGCAGACCTTCAAAAACAACTAGAAGACCTACGAGAAGAAATATCAACTTTCAGCTCTCGCCAAGCACAACAGTCCATACTCCCTCTCAACGCAGATACGGATAATACCAGTTCTTCCTCGAGTGGTCCCTGGTGGTCTACCGCTGACGTGTCCAACGACGACATGCCTACGTGCATAACACCCGATGTTGTCCCGCTTCCAGTCGATCCTCTTTTCCCTAGTTTAACATGTAGACCTACCCAAATTCCGACAACAGCCCCTGTTGTATCGGATTCCCTGAACGAGGGCAACAATATCGACTCAATTGATGTTATGGATCAAGTCGGAAATCACCCACAAAATGATGTTCAATGTGCTACTATTAAGGTGATCACTCATGGTAATTGCGCTATCTTCCTTGCTAAGCAAATATCAGAGTGCTATGCGGCGGCACATGTTTTTACTCATGGACCTGGAAAGCGACAAGAGTTTACCCGATTCTCACATAGAAGGCGAGCAGCTTGAACCAGGCCAGCCCATTCGGTTCATATGGGAGAAGACGATTCGCCAGTCAATGCATAATCAAAGAATGAAGACTAAAATCATCAATGATCTGAGTGCCAATCGCCAACTTTATGGACATGTTGAAACGAAGGAATTCACAGCAAAGAATCTGTCTTCTGTGTTCGATCAAGCCTATCTGACCTTTCGACAAAAATACCGGGAGCAGAGGGATCCGGGCACTTCGCAGTCAGTTAAGCGCAAGGACAACGCGAAACAACGGGCTCGTCGCCTCTCACGAAAAAAAATTGTAGGTTTCCTTTCCCAAATGTTTTACATTCATCCTTAGAGCCTTTTCCTAGAAACTATCATGCCGCAGTGACGCGCGAGTTAGATTGGGTAACTTTGAACATGCAGGCTTTGAACCTGCTTTTTTTCCCGGGTGTATCTCCTCAGATGAATCAGAGTATGAAATATCCACGCCTGAGCTTTTATCTGCGCAACAGGCAGGCCTCCTCAGGAAGCGAGTTCATGCATGGCGCAGTGCTCGACTCCAGAATTTTTATGATATCTTGGACAAGGAGGACGATGCATATAAAAGTTCGAATCCCAAGAGAGGTAGTGGGAAAAGACCAAGGTTCGTTGGTCCTGCGAAAGATGGCCTCCAGCTCCCCCCACATGGCGTAGCATCTTGGATGATCAGCAAGAATTGGCGAAGAAATGCTAGTAGGGATGTTCCTGATGTTGAAGCAGTGCTAGATAAAAGGGTCATTGAGGTGGGTGGTTTTGGTCCTAGTTACCTGGAGGATCTTGGAGAAGGCAGCGAGTCAGACAGTTCGTGTAGTCACTCAACAGTCCAAAGAATGTCCACAGTGGAATAACTTGCGCTCATTGCACTCCGGATTCCTTCCGCCGCTTCGCCCTAATTTTATGATCTGTGCCCCGGAGTTACGCATCTTCTATCACTGGTAGTATTATTCTGGATAGTGTTCTGGATAGTTCCACTGCTATGTGAAGATATTAGGCCGCTCTCATGCAGGAAAGACCGATCACGATCCTCTGAGTTCTTCTCAAAGCATTTGAGGTACATGGACCCAATCCGAGCAATCGTGCAGATACGAGGCTATTTGACGAAAGAATTTCTTAGGAATTGATGGCGCATTGCACTGGTAACCGTGGGAGCTGATCAAATTTGATTCTATCACGTGCTCGCTTCTGACTCTTAATTGTATCTCCACCCAACATCAGTCGTGAAGGTAACTCCAGAATTTGGGCGCGTCTTTTAAGAAAGGATGTCGAATTTCACGTTCGTTACTTGTATCTGCGTTTCTACATAACTCTTATACATATTTCAATATTAGAAGTCGCAATTTCTTCACAGAGGAAGAAGACAACCATCTCGTCGAGTACCTTGCAAATAGGCAGGGGCTTCTGGGACATAGTGTATATCAAGAGCTGGTAGCTAATGTGTGCATGTGTGTTCTCATTAAAACATTCTTGCGCGCTCAAACACAATCTTCCTCAGGCAGATAACCTATGGCCTTGGAGTAAAGGCCACCCAGCAGAATCATGGCGAGAACGATACAAGAAGCATCCCCAGTGGTTTAATCATAAAATCAAGCAATTAGAGAAGAAAAAAGTTAGGTTTGTCCATCCAAGTATTTAAGTGAGATTGCTGACAGACTTGACCAATAAAACCAAGTAGACCAGGCAAATTGACACAGCCAGAAGTCCTCCAGCTCACACTGTTCCTGATCAAATATACTTCCTCACGAGAAGAACGAGAGAGTGAAGGAATCTACGAAGCACTCTGCACGAACGTGAAGATCTACCTACTGCTCTGCGGTGCTCCTACTGATGCACATTACGTTCTTCCTATCTTGTAGTATCCAGATCTACAGCAATGGAGCTCTCAGCATCCGCCTGCAACGTGGTTTAATCATTATAAACAGAATGCCACATTTTACGAGCGCAAAATAGCGGAACGATTGGGTCACGAAAGTTTGTCGTGTTCTTCTAATCTCAATTCCAAAGAACTGGAGGCCACCAAGTCAATAGTTTGTCCTACCCAATCCAAGCAAGGAGGTGCCTCAATCATGTCTGGTCAGAAAACCCCATCCTCCCGCTCAGACCCTAAAACAGCTGGAGAAGCTAGTCGAGTAGATGTGTCTATCACATCCAAGCAGCCTATTGCCTCAGAGTTGGCTGTCGCATCTCCTAGTCCAAGAACACTCGATTCTTCTATTAACTCTATGAAACAGGCATCTAGTAAATGCACGATTGTTCTATCCCAGTTTGGAAACACATGTCTTACTGGGATATTCCGTAGATGATCATCAACGACCTAATTCTACATCCCCAGATTCAACGGACGAAGGTGTTAGGAGTGAACGTAATTATCCTGGCAGTGATGGCGAGCGATCGGACGAAGACCAACTCGAGGCTTCAGGCCTGGGAAATAACTTTCCCAATGGCGACAAGGTCAAAAATTCTCATTCAGGGTGCGCACATTCACTTCTCAACTATGTATTTTCCTTGCTCATATGCTTCGCGTCGGTAGCCGTAGGGGAAGCCCATCTGTTCATCTACTAAACGATGCAAACAGAGGAGATGAATTTGTCCATCGGAGGGCCAATGGCGCAATGAAGAAATATCCAGTTGCACGCCCCAAGGCGCGAGAGGATTTGTTCCAAGCTCTCCCCGCATCTCAACTCCTGGAGGAGCACCACACTACACTCACAGATCAGAACACAATCACAAGTCATGAGGTCACAGTTGTAGCGAATTCCAATGCTCCACCCCCTGGAAGTAGGCGTAAACGTTCGGTTGAAGAAGTGGTAGAGAATGATGTCCTTACTTCGGCACTGCCAAAGCGAAGCGATTCTCAGGTACAACCCAAGAAAATGCGGAAGCTTGCGCATGAATCCCTCAATTCGGTGGTGTTCCAGGATAGAACTGTGAAGGACCAGCGGGACTGCTCAGTTAGTGACGACTCGCCTGTTACAATTCCGAGGAAGTCTGCCAACTTGAAAGCTAAGGACAAAATGCCTGAGGACCCTATGGCCACCAAGTCCTTGGATGGGTCAACTGAACCGTTAAAACCTCCTCTTTCCTTGGATAACGATGAGCTTGTCTCTTTTACTCAACTCCAGGATGACAACCCTCCCAACTACTACTCTAATACCGCCATGGCTCAACTCGACCGCCTCCTCCCGTACCATGGTGTGAAGAGTAGCATACACACTTCACCAGCCCTTCCTGTAACTCGGCCGACGAGCAAGATCGAAGCACCTCAAAACTTGGTTAGCGGCCACCAATCGACCCTTATCTCGAATAGAGGAGAGAGACAGGTTACCTCGGATCTAGATGGTGCCTCATCTCGAGTTTCTCGCGTAGTGAAAAGGCGGAAAAGTTTCTTTGATGATCCGAGACCGCCCCCACGGGAAGTCCCAGTCCAACGACCGTCTATCTCACGCCATAAATTATCTGCTTCCGTTTCGCCCTCGCCCTCGATAAGTGATCCTAGTGAAATGACTTCTATCGCAGTTCAGATAACCCGAAAACTCTTTGGTAGGCTCAGCGAAGAGTACGGATTCACTATGAACGTGATTCAAGACGTGTTCAAAGCAGCCAACTATGATCTCGAGGATGCTCGAGAATTGCTAGACGGCATGAACGAGTCATGTCGAATGTTCAAGCACAGGTGGGATTCCACCAGGCCTAGGGCCTCGTCTGAGACGACAGAACATCACGCAGGGCTCAAATAGTATGCACGACAATTATTGAATCTTCAGGGGATTCAAAGAAAAAGATACATATGATTTGTTGCTTTCATAACTTTCTATATTCCTAGTAATGCATCGTTTTGCAGGGCTGTTGACTTTCTTTCACCGTTCCCGGACATTGTTGAGACTTAACAACTATCTGTAGACGATTACAAACAGATTCATAATGACCGATGGTTTTAAGGAAAGATGTGAGCGCTTCAGAGCCC
>CEMT01386729.1:262-36177 GCA_900068985.1 Pterula multifida
ATGAAATCTGAAACATGGATCAACTGACCCAAACCTTTCTTCTGTAGCACCGTCTTGCCTTCATGAAGCCAGACTGACTTCTGGTAATTGAGGCCATGGAAGCATGATTCATCATGAAAATATGCAACCACAGATTTCTCACCTGGTTGCAAGACTGATTGTTGTTGTTTCAAATCCGGACCATGATACTGGACCATTTGAGCTTCAAAATGGTCCATCCTCTCAAGATACAAAGCACAATACTAAACAACATCTGGTCTTTCATGACCATCCATGTAGATTCCCTTCTGCAGAACTGTCTGGCACCATCCTAGACATATCAACCATTGTCAAGCAGTGCGCTCATACAATTGCTTATCCAAATGAATACCACAAGACAGAAGGATTTCCTTATGAAGTCCTTCTTGGAATTTGCAGGGAGTGACTTGGGAGACAACAATGGATGAAAGCCATGCTCAACAAGCCTCCTGAACAGACTTGTCATTGAGAAATAACTTTGTGTTGGCACAACCACCCTGCTTTTCTTTAGAAAGTTGCTCAAAAATCTGATAATACCTTGCTAATACAAGTACATGGCAGGCAAAGTATGTGCCCTTGCCCTCATGCCACTGCAATGTGATTTCAAGGCTTGCACTGGTGGATGTGTAACCTTTCACTTTGAAAGTTGCAAAATTACAAAGAAGAAGCAGTTGGTTGTATTTAATGTGAGGAAGTATTTTAATGCTAAGGTCTTTTTTTATCTGCTCTCGTAACATCTCCCACCCACACTCCAAAGCCACTGGTGTCAGCTGATCTGGGGCATCAAACAGTATATCATCAAGAAGATCAACTGAATCTTCATTTTCATTTTCAGTGGAGTCAGAGAGAGAGGCCAGGGATCAGTCCTGAGTAGACCCAATGGCCACTTGTGATGCTGAGTTCAGTACTGGCAAAGCCAGTGATTGAGAGCTGGGCTTGTCAGAGCTGGTATCATCAAGCTGGATAGGAGTGGTGGCAGTTGATGACTGCAATTTCATGTGGGGAATGAAGAAGCTCATGGTATCAAGTTTTCTCTGTTTTGAGATCTGGGCAGCATACTACTGCTGGGTATGCTTAGATTTGCTGGCAACATCTGGGCCCTTCTTGTATGTGACAGGCCAGTATCCACCTTGTACATGGTTTAGCAATGGCAAACACAGTAGAATAAATGTATGCACCAGTGGTTCTTCTGCATTTTTCCATCTGGTTCCTCTCATAACACTGCCTTGGAGTCAACCAGTCAGGATCCTTCTTATCCCACAAGGCTTCAACATCCTCTGCCATCTTGAGAAGCCTCTCCTTGCATGTCTCAGCTGCCAACTCATGTCAAAACTCATCATAATTACCATCATCGTCATCAATATCGTAGTCCAAGTCTATTTCAAGGAATTGCAGATGATCTTGAGCTGTATCAGAGTCATATTCCTGTCCACTTGCTGAGGAATTGTCATTGTCAACATCCATGGTCATGGTACTGAGGTCAGCCAGTGGCTGCTGTTCACTTGAAGTCAGGCCACCTGAAGACCTTCTTGCAGTCTGATTCCTTAAATTCAAGGTGCTGTATCCTCGTCGTTTGGATGGTCGTCCTTGAGGGCAGTTGCTGGTCATGGAGTATGAGTCAGGTGACCAACGAATGGTTATCCCGGTAACAAGAACCACCCGATCAATTTATATTCCAAGGTCACATTCATTATGCTCTTCTCGAAAGCTGTCGATTCCGGTGTTTCCGGTGCAAAGTGATTTTCAATACAATGCCAAATTTTTGGGGCTGCCCAACATTTGCCTGTGGAAATTGGGAAATCGGCTCGATTAAATCAACTCGTATGGTCATATTATTCATCTCTGTTATGAATTCCATTGGTCTAGACTCATGTAGTATCCCACAAAAATAGGTATTGTTTTTATGTTGACTTCGATTGTCCGTAACTGTATGTCCAACGGATATCGGGCAGGAACAAACAGGTCCTGAACATTCCGGGCACATGACAGGAGGTTAAAAATAACATCTTGTATTTAACAACCACCTCTGCTAAAGCGCTGCGGCCCCGTCTTGTCTGTTAGCATCGTGTAGCTAACTACTAAAGCAGCCTTATCTTGGTGCTGATCATCCGAAAACTCTACTAAATGCCATCTGCGACTGAGCGTGACCCTTTGCTCCAGCCCTCAGATGATTTCATCAAGAAAGACCCCGTTAATCCTCGAGATGTTTCCCGGTCAACTCGCTATGGAATTCTAGCTGGTGTATTCTGTGCTTCATTCATGTCTGTGAGATTTATCATAGCCCTTTATTTCGTAGGGTTTAGGCTTAACCCTTCTCTCTAGGCGTTGAACAGTTGAGCATTTCCTCTTCTTTTCTGAACTTGATGACTCATTTTAGGCATGAAGTGACGCTTGTACCAACGAGTATGTGTTTCTTTATCATACCAATGCGCATCGTTGACTGCTTTCGCAGTGCTTCCATCTATTTCTTCAGAGTTTAATAGATCTCACCAGGCAAGCTGGCTCGGGACATCGTGAGCGGTGTCTTCTCTCAAACAACCTTCGAATGAACCGAATTTCCATACGCCAGGTATCTCCTTGCTACATGCACCTTCACTCCTCTCTACGGTCGTCTAGCTGACCTGTTGGGAAGACGACGTGCAGCTCAAGTCGCTGTGTTTTTCGCCGCTCTTGGGACCCTAGCTTGTGGGTTGTCAGTCAGCATGGAATCACTGATCCTAGCAAGATTTGTTGGTATATCAGTATTCATTTTCTCAGGATCTGACATATTACTAGGTTTGTGGGATTGGAGGTGGAGGGCTGTTCACATTGTCATCGTTAGTCCCTGTCCAAATTCATGCTTCTCAGTGCTAATGCTTGGTATCAGCATTATCATTAGCGATCTTTACTCGCTCAGGGTATGTCAACCTCAGTATATGATGCTTGATGCATTCAACTGACCTTATTTAGTCTCGATCTCTCACGCAGAGCGTCGGAGGCCTTTTCAACGGTGTATGTGCCGATGTCTGATTGATCCACTGAGAACGTCCTTAACTCTTTATAGGCTGGTCTGGGATTAGGTGGCCCAATTGGTGGGCTTATCAGTGATTGGCTTGGTTGGCGTTCTTCGTTCCTTCTACAATTACCCCTGTTTGTCGTGGCCATCTTGTTGATTTCTTACAACTTAACTTATGTGATTCCCGTATGTGCCATCCTTCGATCTGACTGAAGCTGTTTCTCACCTTTCTATCAAGGGCCAAGCCAAGAGCACCAAACATATTCTTAAATCCATTGATTATGGCGGGAGCTTGTCTCTACTTTTTGCTGTGAGTAGATTATCGTATCATATTATCTTTACTAATGCTTTGTCCAGGTCGGCTCCTGTCTCTTTTTCCTTAGTACCCGATACAATGAAGGACTTCCGGTTCGTACAGGATTTCTTGCCTTTTCTTGACAACCCGTTCTTATCCGATTTAACAGTGGTCTGATGCTCGTGTCATTGTTCCTCTGGCACTCACGGTTGCCTTTTCCGTAATATTTGTCCTCGTCGAACTTTATGTGGCACCCAAACCAGTTATGGAACCTTCCCTTCTCAAACAGAAGGTTCCCGTGCTTGTCAGCATCAGCAATTTCTTGGTGGGCAATTGCAACTTCACGATCACCTATTTCTTTCCCATGTGGTTCCAGACTGTTATGTTGACTAGGTCTGCTTTCCTGACTATTGCCCCTAATACTGTCGCTAATTGCCTTTTAGTGCATCCATCGCTGGTAGATCTTGTTTAACGATCTGAGTCCCACTCCCTGTAATCTTATGCTTTGAAATTCTGGCCAGGTCTCCACATTATGCCGAACAGTCTTTCAATGTCCCTTGGTTCCTTGTTTGCGGGCTGGATGATTCACCGGACCGGGCGGTACAAGACTATCAACCTTATATTTGGTGCTTTCCCGTTCCTCGGTACAATGCTCATCCAATTCATGCATGAGGATTCGGGTTGGATCCAAAAGTGGTTCTCGATTGTAATTATCCTTATTATCCTTGATAATCGCATGTTCCTGACTTTTGGTTTTCATAGATTCCTCTTGGTTTTGGGAATGCTGTTGTTTTTCAGACCACCCTGAGTGAGCATCAATTGTCTTCTCGTGTGAGCTGGGCTGAAATCTCTTGCCAGTCGCTCTGCTCGCTCATGTACCTAGTAATATTGTCCTGTTGGTTCATACATCATTGTTCTAATTCAATCTCCTAGTTTCTGATGTTGCTGTTGCAACCGGATTCGGCCAACTTTTCCGTGGAATTGGTGAGGATTAGCTATAAGCTATTCTAATGAGACTCATTCATTCGATGTGATTAATTTCCGTAGGTCAGGTTGCTGGCGTAGCTGTATCATCGGCTATCTTTCAATCTATCCTTGACCGAGAGCTGAGAAATAGATTCACTGGACCAGGTGCTGAGGAGGTTAGCAAATTTTCCTCCTGTTGTACGTGATCCCGACTTATGACGATTACCTGGTCTACCAGCTTATCACAAGGATCCGTCAAAATGCTCGTCTTGTGGTGGACCTTGCGCCCGATGAACAAAGGCTTGCAATAGAGTCCTATAAGACGAGTTTGACCGCAGTGTTTATTTATGCGAGTGTGTCCACTGCATTATCGTACCTCGTTCGACTACCTGTGGGTCTATTTCCTTGTCTACAGCACTAGTGGGACCAAACTGATTGCTGGTAGATCCCCGAGCAAGCTCTTGATGCACGCCCTCAGCGACGACTATCCGAAACGACTACAATATCACCCGCTGACGGTATGGCCAATGTAACTGCCCGAGAAGCGGGTGAGAGTGGGCTTTCTACTCCAGCATTGCAGAGTGGTTCCACAACTCCAAGACCCTCTTCAAAGGATTCAACTGCTTGTGCACATAGGAACATTGTGGGATCTGACAGGGCATGATCAGGAATGGTTGGTTTTGTGGGCTCACAATCTAGACAAGTAGCAGTCGAGTAGAAACACGCCTTACTCATATGGACTTGGAATACTTTCTAGTTTGGAGCATCATATCAAACAAATCAAAACTAAGATTGTCCCATTTACATAAAGTTTATGTCGCCGTCTCATCCCTTACGCTACGCCAGAATGCACATCTGTCATCCATCGCTGACGAAATCACTTCAAATTGGAGAGCAGAGGGATTCCACACGATCCTAGGACTACCATCTTGGAGCGATACAGGCTATTGTTAGAGCACAAGCAGTCAGCGTTTTGTTCGCCAATCTATTATATTAATATGATAGGACGACGTACAGGCCAGGGTATGGCTGCAGAAGGGATACCATCCGTAACGAAAGAGGTGACATATGTTCTCATCAACTCAAACAGTGCATTGTCACGAGCATCTGCAGGGGCACTCTGAGGAAAACCGAAGAATGCAATGAGTTCAGACCCGTGCGTCGTGCCCAGACTGACTCCATCGACTCTCGCACCAAGTCGGGGATTGTCGTACCTAAAATTTAATAATCAAAATTATATGTCTCATGAGGACTCTATTGGAAGAAACCAGGACTTACCGGTATTGATGTGCTGGATGACCGAATTGTTGCACAGCACCAGTGATGAGCATGGTGGGGCAACTGTACCTCATCTCTCCATACATCTGACCAGATTGTCTAACCAGCGAGTTGTTGAACATTTCGATAGGGTATAGCTTAAGGGCTTGGTTGAACGAAGCCTCTGTAAGCCCGGGAAATTGGCCCTGTAAGAACCGCAAGTTATTCGTTTCGGTAGCTCCTTCAGCGGAAGGGTCTGCAGAACTATCTCGGATGGATAAAAACCATGTTTGGCCTTCATCAGTGTTCGAACTGCAAGCAATTGTCATAGTAAGAAAAGGTACGATGATGGACTGGACCCACCCAAAGAGAACAGGGACTTTGGCGAATCTACCCGTTGTGAAGGCATCAATAGGCCTCAGATTAATGAAGTCGCCATCACGGATGGGTGAGAAGAGAAAGAGAGTGGCACCCCGTTCGGATGCAATTTGAGACCATGCACTTGCGAGGTTGTCGCCGCTGACTGCCCTTAAGCAGCTCATAGTATCCATTTCCCCATTAGCACATCCACTGTTTATACATGCAGTTGATATGGATTGTATGAAGTGTTCAGATATACGTACGCCTTGGCAGAAAATGCGTCAAATAGTGTCCTTATGAACGAGCTCGAGGGATCGGGTAAAAAGTTGAGGGGCGTGCTATCTCCCATTGCACTACGGAAGAGTCTTGCCCCGTCTCCTCCATTACCTATGAGCTGAATGAGGCGTTTGTTAATTGTATATAATCCAGAAGAGGGGTAAGCATCGTACGTGAAACATGGTAGACGAAGCACCTGCTGATTCCCCCCAAATGGTAACTTTACTAGGAGAAAACTGGGGTTGAGAATCTTAGCACATTCATTACAACGGAACTCACTCCGGGTCTCCACGGAATCGACGAATATACCTTTGCACCCATTCAAGCGCAGCACGCTATATTTGACTCGTGGGTAAACATGAAAATGAGCACCTCGAGGATGAGAATAATGTACTTGATCCAAGAGTCCCGCATTCATATCTCCATTCACAGCCACCTCTGGTCCAGCTAGCAAAAATAATTGGGTCAAATCTTTGTACGATCATGTACAGTACTCACCAAGGAATCCAAGAGCTCCTAGGCGATAGTTGAAAGTGACAAATATGAATGGCTTAGTCGCTGTTTGGAAGAGTAAGTTGGGCGAAAACGAATTGGAAGATCCGGTGTTGAAACCGCCTCCATGAAACCAAACAAGTACAGGTAAATTGTCTTTAGATGTTGAAGGTATATACACCTAGCAAAAGAAAGGATTGTACATATAATGTTGATATACCCACGAGGGAGATAAAGACTACGTACGTTCCCGAACAGACAATCCTCTGAGTTGAATGAGGTTTCTGACTGAGTTGCTCCAACCTGAACACATTGTTTTCCGAACTATATCTGTTTTAGCGCATGAACAGAATCCCAAGCACGAACAGGACTTACGGCTGTCGCTGATACAGTACCAAGATGCCGTGATGGCGGGGACATTGGGGCTCGAAATCGCAGGTTTCCCGCTGGGGCGTCCGCATAACGGACGCCTAGATACGAGGTAATCCCACTAGATGAATTTTTTGATCCAATAAATGTCCCATCTAAGATAAGATATCAGCGAAATCTAAAGATGCCAGAGAATGGTGTAGATATACAGTCCAAAGTAACTCTCTGCGAGACAACAAGGGTGATGAAACAGATCAGTTGGGTGAGAAGTAGACTGTTTTGCCAGTGGAATAACATCGTTTGAAGGAGCCTGTCGACTGAGGTCACCGTTCGAGGGAAATCCAGGGAATCCAGCCCATAGGGTCGACTGGTCCATTTATACGTGGCCTATCAAAAATTGCTCTCCCAGGATTGCCACTAGTGCTACAGAGCGGCCAATACATGCGGTACGTTTTGAATTAGGGCATGGCCTTCGAGAAATATAGTGTCAAATCAGGAAGCAATGAAAGAGGAGCTAATGCCCGATGTTTTCTCATCGTCAGATGAAGTCTTGAGCTTCAGCAGGATTATAGGAAGCCCAGACTAGAGTGAGAAAGATAAGTATCAGGGTGAGTGGAGGCGTCATCTGACGTTCTACTTACCACATGTTATCTATCAATTGTGAATGACCATTTCTTAGAGAGTTCGTCATAGGAGGTGTTCGAGAAGCTGATTGAGAAAAAGTTGCTGAAGGTAGCAGAAGCCTCTATGTAGCCACAGCATGGGCCATGTACAGTACTCTAATTCACGGGATCAGAGTCGCTATTTACGGTGTGCCTTTTCCCAAGCGCTGCTATTCTGGTTGTCGCGTCTTCTTACTAGAAGTTTCAAGTGTTTTTTTGGATGAGTGGTGTTAGTGGTGTTAGTGGTCGACCAGTCAACTAGTCATCTTTAACAAGTCGAAGGTATGGTGGACAATCGGAAGAGAGTCTGATCACGCCCCCGCGTCACGCGTCGGTGTGCACTGACTCTATACACTATCGTGGATTTCATGCCAATGGACAAGAAACGAATTCAGAGGCCTCAGCAAGGCCGGTCAATGGCTGTTGTATGTGGTCTATTGAGGATGTCACGGTTTGGTAGTGGGTGCCCTTTTACCGAGATGAGTGCTGTTTGATCATGGACTCGGAGGCTCTTTGTTCCCCATTTGGTATTCCGCGGCTTTGTCGATCACGACTTTGAACGCGTTCTCACCACCCACTTATCAGGGCATTCACAGTGGTCTTCGACGGCTCTCCTCTAGTCTCACGCCTTGTCGTTGTTTTTGGATTTGTTCTCTGATTCTAGGATTTACTGCTCTCAAATAGATTATCATTATCTCGAGCACTGTCTCCTTGGGGCTCCTGATCTGACGCCCAATCTTCCTTCTTTGTATATTTTTCCCACGCATGAAAGGCAAACGCCCCCGAAACTCCTCGTTCAACTGGTCGCCAGATGTAACTCCTACCAAGCGTTCCAGGCGTGATGCAGTACAGGACAGGTCTTCTCCGGTAATATGCCACTCCCAATGGTCTGTATCATATTGTCAATTTGAATCCTGACCAGAAGCCGTTATTTTTTAATTTAGGAGGGTTCGCGCGACTCACTGTCGGTATCACCTATGAGGGGGAAGATAACGCGTAGATCATCAGGTAGTGAAGGTGCAAGTGCAAGTACATCCGCGCGAAAGCCCCTGAGGCGCACTGTCACTGAGACGCTCGTTCCTAAGGTAAAGGTGATGTTGTATTGTCTTGGACGCGTCTGTAGCAAGCATCTTAGATGGCGAAAGTGGAAGTTTCGAGCCCAATCTCTGATCGGAGTACGTATGTTCATGGTTCAATCCTCAGCACCTCAAGCTAACTGGATGACATAGGCTCACAACACAAGCGACGACGTCAACGCATTCAGTCCCCAACAATATCCGAAATGGCACTCGACAGCGGTGCGTACCATTTGCGTTTTTTCACTGCTATGTATTGAGATCTGCTTCAGAGGAAGAGGTGCGCGTGGGGGATCGTGGATTGAGGTTAAACGATGAGGATAGACGTTCGTCTGGGTCCAAACCAGTTCGCTCATTGGACCAGTTCTCGATTGTATCTTCAGAGACGGAAGAGCTTGTTGATTTCATGTCATTACTCGAACCTCACTCATTGCCCAGTTCAGAGTTCCATGCAATCGGTCTTGCAAACACAGTACTGGTTTCGGGTGGACATGATGCCAATGATAAGCCTATTTGGCTTCGACTGACAGAGCTCGAAGAATTGAATATCCACTATTTCGACGATACTGACTATGATCCGTAAGTTTAAACGCAGTATACCTTCTTCTTCATCTGATCTTTCACAGGGGCGTTTATCTTGAGACGGACAGTGCATGGTATCTTCTATTGGAACCAGCGAGAGAGTATCTTCCTCTGTGCCGTCGCTATTGGCTCAGATATCAACTCATGCATCAGAGCCTTGAGCTAGGTCTCAACTCTACAGACCTCTCCTACAAAGAATTTCTCAAGATACTATTCCCGAAATCGAAGGGCTCCGATATCAAGGCTTTTGGGTTCACATTAACACGGGAAGAATACTTCAATGGCATTGTTGAGTTGCACTGATCTAAGTCCTATTTTTCTCCTAATTAACACCCCTGCTTTGTTTAGGAACAATACATTGCTGATCGCTTCCCTAATTTTTGGTGTAAAACGAACTCAGGTTTACCTGAATTCATTGTGGACTTGGCATCCCGTTATTGCGATTCTGACACATACGATGCCAGTTCGGTAGACTCTGATGCCAGCAGTAATTCAGACATTTCAAGGCCAACAAAGAAAATAGACCAGGGGCCAACAATCGTCACCCCCACTGTTGATGCAATATCTAAGCTACTCAATGCCGATGTTTTCCAACTCAACCTCCGAAGTCTTGGTAGTTTGATAGACCGAGAGCAAAATCAAGATCGTGGTAATTCCGGTATTGCACATGAAAGTGACCCCGAGTCCATTGTACCTCAAGAGGAGGTTTTTCTTCGGGAAGATGGTACGAGATATTTTGCAGAGGTAGTGTTAGATGGAATCTCTTACAAGGCATGTAGATTCGATCTATGTGTTGTGTTATGCTAACTCATCGATCAGGTTGGGGACTTTGTTGCGATGGAACCGGGAGAAGATAAGAATACTGACAGGAAAGCAAATGATGCTGCCCCAGAGTCTCAATCAAAAAATGAGCTGGTCAACCAAGCATGGTGAGCCAGGTCTTCTTTCTCAGCCATATTGATTCCTTAGGCTTTGATAGGTTTAGTCAGATTGCCTACTTCTATATCCCTGGAGAGGGTTTTGAGGACCATGGAACAGTCATGTTTCACCATACCTGGCTTGTTCATGGTTCCAAGACCTTGCTGAAGGAGGTCGCACCTTCTAATGAACTTTTTCAATTAGATTCGGAGTGCGATAACAGTCCAGTTTCTTCGATTATCCAACATATTGAAGTTGAACGCCTGGACCAGGGTGTCAATCCGTTGGATTATGAACTGCTCAGTGACGCCTTTTACCTTCGGTGAGTCTGTGGGGTTGTCCATAGATGCGAAGGCTCAATTCACATCTCAGCTTTGTTTGGAATGAAGATGAACTGTCTTTCACTGATATCCCCAGCGCTCAAGAAGCAGATGCCTTGTATGAAAAGCAACCTCCTCACATGCCATGTTATGTCTGCGCCTTGAAGGAGGAGAACGAGGCCAAGTTCTTTGGACTTCCACTCCTTGATCGCGACCAGGAACCGTTTGGATTCACATTTGCCGGTCTAGATTTCCATATAAGAGACTTTGTGTTTCTTCGAAGTCATCAAGGGGTGCCTCTCAAAGCCTGTCCTCTTGACAATCTGGCATGCGATGATGATATCAGACCACCTGTTCCAGGAGTTCTTGACATTGGACAGATTTTGAAAGTGAAGCAGATGGCGAAGGAAGATGACTTTGGGTTTAAGTTGTATATAGAGGTCAGAATGATGTCAAGATGTGATCCACATGATAACGTGAGCTTTCTAAACCGTAGCTATTCTTTTCAGGTTCTCATTCATCCACAGTGTCGTCTAGAGTATACCTCCAACGTTGCGAAATACTCTCTCAACGCTATTGACGGGCGGTGCTTTGTAGACTGTTTCTCGGATGATGATGATGAGAACATAGCCCAGTGGACAGGGCATCCCGAGCACTTTTTTGTACATCATTCAGAATACTGGACGTGCTGCGATACCTGTCTCCACAATGAGAAGGAGTCCTGTTCATCTCTCCGCAATATCCCACCTCTATCAACACTGGAGCTCTTCTCTGGTAAGCCACTTTGACACCCAACTAACTGTTTGACTGTACATCTACCAGGTGCGGGAGGCTTATCAGCAGGGTTGGAAGCTTCTGGGGCGACAGTGACGGTAGCAGCTGTAGAGTTGAGTGAAAGCGCAGCCAAATCATTCAGGTAATTAAACTCGTCTTGTGCTTATCAGGTTGATTATATCATCTTCCAGCCTCAACCATCCAGATGCCGCCGTCTTCAACACTAATGTCAACAATTTTCTCAGAGCTCTGCTCAAGCATGATGGCCCACCTTCACTGAATGGCCAGGATTTACCACGAAAAGGAACGATACAGTTAATTGCGGGAGGTATTGAAAAGAACTTAAGCTCAGTCTCTACCCTTATTCACTCTCACATATAGGCCCTCCTTGCCAGTCTTTCAGTTTTGCCAATTTCAACAGGGTAATTTCATAACAATGTTTCTTTCGCTACTAGAGAACTTAGTCTTTTTGACTGATAGCAAGAGACCGACGTCCGGCAAGTAGTTCTGATTCTTCGTGTCTATCAACCTATTTCCTAACCATGCACCACTGTTTCAGTTCAACGATGCCTTGCAGCTTTCTCAGTGCCGTGGAGGTTTATCACCCGGATTATGTGCTTATTGAGAACGTACCCGGGCTCCTTCACCATAAGATCCAGAAGGACGTGGACTTAGAACTTAAACATGGCATGGTGAAATACATGTTTTCGGTTTTAATCGCGCTTGGGTCAGTATCGACAGTAACGGTAACTACTTATCCTCAGTTGATATTAATCCACCTTCATAGGTATCAAGTCCAATATGCCCTCCTAAACGCGATCCAGTATGGGGCTCCTCAATCCCGTACCCGAATCATCTTCATCGCGGCTAGATGTGGCATTCCTCTTCCAAAAGTTCCGGCTCCCACTCATTCTTTCCCGAAGCCAGTATGGCATACTTCACCGTTGCTTGGCCATAAGTTACCCCCTGCATCGAGGTCCCTGCTCAAGGATTGGAGCGATGCTCCAGAACATGAAAGGTATCACACGGAAGCACCTCATCCTTTTGTGACCATCGATGACGCCATTAGTGATTTGGTAAGTTGTTGTTTGAGGTGTTAAGTGGACATTTCATTCATTTCTCATAATTAGCCTGCATGGGACTGGTAGGACTTGCATTATCTAATCAGAGCAGTAACTAAATTGCGTAGGCGGATACCTAACCCATCACCCCGTGACAAGCTAAAGATGCAAGAAAGGGAACAGAGGGGCATACTAAGCTTTGATGCTGTACTTAACGGCTCGAAACGTCTTACAGGATATTCTTCCCCTGTTTCGTACCCTGTTCCGCCTCAAAATAGATTTCAAGCATGGTTACGTGATTTGGCCTCAGATCAAGTGTCCGAACATTTCACCAAGCGATATCAAGTGGACCGCATCGAGCGGTGAGGCAGTTCTACTTATTTCTCAAGGATTGAGTTTGACACCATTCCCAGCGTTGTTAATATTCCAGTGCGACCTAATGCTCATTCAGAACGTAGGGCTAACCAAATGAGTCTCCCAATCAAAGTACTGAAGCTGTTGTGTAGATCTTCCTGCGCATCTCAAGCAAACCCTCCCCAACCACATAAAAAAGACGAATGGAAAAAAGAGTGAGTTAGCCTTTGGTCTGCCTTTCGCAATTTATTTAACTATGGCCTAGTTTTCTATGGACGTGCTGGAGGTGGCAGTTACTTCAGGACTGTAACAACAAGTCATCAACCAGGAGAACGCAACATGAAAAATATTCATCCTCATGTGCGTTCCATCTATTGCCTTTGCTTTGCCTTTTAGTAACACATGTTTCTTGTGACAGCAAAAACGTCTTTATTCTGTGAGGTGAGGTGATCAATAAGACTTGATACTATATATCAAATTAACTTGTGCATAGAGAACTTGCTAGAGCACAGGGATTCCCTGATGATTATGCGCTCCACTCTGTTCGAGGTTCAGCCTCTGACCGATATGAAGACGTAAGTTCAATGACGAGCGCTAACTTGAAGGTCTCAGCTCAAGATTTTTCACTGTTAGCTATGTAGGCAGATAGGCAATGCAGTACCTGTTCCATTATCAATCAGTTTGGGACGTAGTCTCCTAGAATCCCAGAGGGATATCCAAGCAAAACAGCAACAGTTTATAAGGGAGGAGAGTGTTGAGGCCTGAAGGAGAGCTTGCTCATCTACCTAAGCACATCCTCAATATTATATCTTGGACCATCTATTTCATCTTGTACATGTGGTATGTTTTTTGGATCTGTTGGACAAATCTATATCGAAGTCGTAAAAGACATGTCCGGCAAGTGGAGGGTTGGTTCAGGCATATTGGCATGACTGCAAGCGGACACCGCCAATACAGGCCTAAGAGGACTGGCTTTGATGCCGGACCATGGGTCCTTCGAACTCTCAAAATACAATATAGTGGCACAAAGAGTAACAGAAACAAGTGCAAAAAGACTGAGCATATATAAGTACAAGGCTGGGGAGTCCGGATCCGTTGATCAGTGAATTAAAATGATTGCAGGAAGTCACTAAGATCAGTGACAGTACTGTGTCACTGACCGTCCTCCAAGGAATCCAAATAAGACCAAACAATATCTCCTGCGCCAACCTTCATTGACACGATACTGCTCATTCATTTTCTCTCTGTTTAATAATGGCGGACGACTATCCAAGTCTGTTTCGTAAGTCTTTTGGTATTTATGATACTACTCAAAATTCAAAGTTTTCTAGGCTCGGAGCAGATGAGCTTAGTACAGCTCTTTGTTCCAACTGAAGTCGCCCACGACACTGTAGCAGAATTAGGCGAACTTGGAAACGTCCAATTCAAAGATGTTCGCTTTATCATTCCATACATGCACTGTATCTGATGAGTAAACGCAATAGCTCAATCCCAGTGTCAATCCATTCCAACGCTCTTTCGTTGGCGAAATTCGTCGAGTGGAGGAGATGGCCCGTCGAGTCCGTTTCTTCGCCAGTCAGATCGAGAAGGAGAAGGATGTGGTTCCTGTTCGACCCCTTTATGACTCTGCTCCTCTTATTACAGTTGGACCTCGCGCCGCTCAAACCATTGACGAGTTGGATGTCACGCTTGCTGAACATGAGTCTAGGCTCGTCAAGATGAACGAAAGTTATGCGACGCTTAGTGAACGTACGAAGGAAATGATTGAGGCCCGTCATGTCTTGCGGGAGACGGCCGTCTTCTTCGACAAGGTGTGCATCCCTTTGTCACATTCTCACTGCTAATTGACAATGCCTAATTTTGTTAGGCCCATGATAGGCAGACTGACATTCGTACCTCTTTTGACGATAGTTCTGCCCCTCTTTTGCAGCACGATGATCGCGAGAACGCATATTCCAGTGCCACTCTTCAATTCGATCTCGAGTAGTTATTGTTCACTTTTGAGGTGGAGTTTTTGCTGATATGTCTATTCAAGGTTCGTCGCAGGCACCATTGAACGCGCTCGCGTCCCAACTCTTGAGCGAGTCCTTTGGCGTGTGCTTCGTGGAAACCTCTACATGAATCACACCGATATCGCCGAACCCTTCGTCGACCCAGCAACTGGCACTGAGACTCGCAAGAACGTTTTCATCATCTTTGCCCACGGCGATATATTACTTGCTAAGATTCGTAAAGTCGCCGAGTCAATGGGAGCTACTCTCTATCCCATCGATTCCAATGCCGATAAACGTTCGGACGCTTTGCGGGAAGTCACCACTCGTCTCGAGGATCTTCAGACTGTGCTTTATAATACGGGCTCGAGTAGGCGTAGCGAACTTATCAAGCTCGGAGAGAATCTGGCAAGCTGGCAGGATGTCGTTAAGAAAGAGAATATGATTTACGAGACCCTCAATCTGTTCAATTATGATGTTCGAAGGAAGACCCTCATCGCGGAAGGATGGGTTCCAACGAGAGATATCCCAACTATTCAATTGGCGCTACGTCATGCAACTGTCAGTCCTCCATACCCATTTCACGATTTTTTTTTTTTTTACTCATGAATCCCTTAGGAGGAATCTGGTACCTCAGTGCCTCCGATTTTGCATGAACTACGCACCAATAGGACGCCCCCAACTTACAACAGGACCAACAAATTCACCGAAGGCTTCCAAACTATCATGGACAGTTATGGAATTGCTACATACCAAGAAGTCAACCCCGGTCTTTTTGCCGTCATCACCTTTCCCTTCTTGTTTGCCGTCATGTTTGGCGATATTGGCCACGGATTCATCTTGTTCGTTGCAGCTTTGTATATGATCATGTTCGAAAGAAGGTTGGCAAAAGCTGACTTGGGCGAGGTATCTACATATACTGGCCTAATTTTCAACGCGCAACTGATTTGTTCCTCGATAGATAATGGGCCAGTTTTTCTTGTAAGTTGCATGCCACTCATTTGAATCAGTGTTTTGTTTACATTCACACTAGTGGACGTTATATCATCCTTCTTATGGGACTTTTCTCAATCTATACCGGCTTTCTCTACAACGATATCTTTTCCAAATCCCTCCATGTTTTTACGTCAGGTTGGAATTTTACACGTGAAGGCGGCAGCTCAGTCGGCGTCCCCACTGGCCACGTTTACCCATTCGGCCTCGATCCCGCTTGGCATGGTGCTGATAATGCATTGGTGTTCACCAATTCCTACAAGATGAAGATGTCCATTGTCCTTGGTGTTATACATGTGAGATTCCTCCACTGTACTTCATATTTTGGTTCTAAACCACAATTCTTGCAGATGACGTTTGCTCTATGCCTTCAGATTCCGAACCACTTGCATTTCAGGCGCTGGGTTGATATCTATACAAATTTCATTCCACAAATACTCTTCCTGGAGAGTATTTTCGGTTATCTTGTTATCTGCATCTTGTATAAATGGTCCATTGACTGGACTACTTCAAGCACGGCACCCCCATCTCTGCTTAACATGCTCATCGCTATGTTTCTTTCTCCCGGGTCCATAGATCCTAGCACACAGCTTTATCGTGGTCAAGGTATTGTTCAAACTCTGCTTCTAATCATTGCTGGAGTTTGCGTTCCTTGGCTGCTATGCGTTAAACCCTATTTGGAGTATCAAGAACTGAAGAAGACTCGGGGCCAGGGCTACATTGGGTTGGATCACAGTGGACGAGATAGTACAGACGACCATCTTGAGGCTGAGGAAGAAGGCAATGGCAGAGCGATCGCAGAGGCGATGGAAGAGGAGCACGTGCGTCAATCTGTTCCCATCTTGATCCTGTTTTCTATTTCCAACTCCCCGCTTGTACTGATGTTTTGGCGTCACAGGAACATCACGATTTTGGCGAGATAGTCATTCATCAAGTCATCCATACAATTGAGTTCTGTCTCGGTTGCATCTCGCACACAGCATCTTATCTTCGGTTGTGGGCGCTCTCTTTGGCCCATGCTCAGCTCTCAGAGGTTTTGTGGTCGATGACTCTGAAAGGATCTTTAAATCCCGCTGGAATTGTTGATTGGATCTCTTTAATCATCATAGGATTGCTATGGTTTATGTTGACTGTGTTTATCCTTTGTATTATGGAGGTAAGCGTCCAAATCAAGCGCTCTGGCGCGCGTCTGTTTGTTGACTAAAAATTTTCTGATGCAGGGCTTATCTGCCTTCCTCCACGCTCTTCGTTTACATTGGGTTGAAGCAAACAGCAAGCACTATGACGGCAATGGACAGGTACGTTACCGGCATGATAGCGATAAAATGACATTGACATTGATTCCGTTTTCTAGTCATTCTCCCCCTTGAGCTTTGCAAAAGAGTGAGACACTCTTAATTATAGTAGCGACTATCACTAGTAGATGTAATACTCACCGCACCATACAGTGTATCAGCTCGTAGGCTATCTTATGATTGAACAACAATTTTTACTGAATTTTGAACTGTGAGCTTGGACTCTCGGGGATTGATCCTCGAGGCTGATATTGGAGATTGGAGCCGTTCCAAAAAAGGTGATACTAATCGGAGTTTGAAATAAATTGGATAAAAGTTGCTGTGCAACCGTCCACTCCCCTTCATCTTTCATCTTTTTTTCCCCTCTCTTGTATAGAGGTACGTCTCATTCTGCTCACCTCGCTCAACTTTTCCAATGGCACTGAAATGTTTTCTGGGATTTAGCACTTAGAAAATAGAGCGTTCTTTGTCCTTGTTCGCCTTCTGTGATTCCTTAGATTTAGACATTTATCCCTTTGATCATTCTACGAACAAATGTGGGTAACGAAAATTTTTAGTTCTGTTTTGTTGTGCTCTGTGGAAGTCTAACGGCCTTTCTTCTTCCAGACTTCTGAAATGCCTGCTGTAACTGCTACTCCCGTCGTTTCTCCCGCTGCCGCCCTGAAGGCTACGAACGTTGATGCCCCCATTGATGGAACAGTAGATCTTGCTTCACTTTTCGTTGCCGATAAGGCTGCTCGTCAGTCTGCAGCCAAGTCTCTTGCTACTCTCACCCAGAAAGAGGGTCCATCCGCTATTGAGACCAGCACTCTTGCCAGTGCTATCGTTCAGGCTCTCGCTGACAAAAAATCGGCTACTGCCCGTGAGGGTGCGGTCGATGCCATCAAAACACTGGTCACCTGTGGGGCCGTCAAGGTTCTTGAACCCATCTTTATCAACTCCGGCATTTACGCTGCTCTCCTTGAGACATTCGCCGATAAAACGCCCGCTATTAGGGCAATTGCAGTAGATGCCGTGCGCCGCTATGTTGCAGCCATGAACCCATGGGCAACCGTGCTTATCCTTCCCCCCCTTCTTCACCAAATTAAGACTGCCGGCAAATGGCAAGTCAAGGCTGGTGCACTCGAGATTCTCAATCAGCTCGTCGAGAGTGCTCCTACTCAAACTGCCCGTCTTATGCCCGACATCGTGCCTGTCCTATCCGAGGTTATATGGGATACCAAGGCAGAGGTGAAGAAGGCTGCCCGCGACTCTCTCACAAAGGCCACCGCCCTGGTGTCGAACAAGGACATTGAACGCTTTATTCCCGCTTTAATTAAAGCTCTTATTCATCCCGTTGAGGAGGTTCCCAATACTATCTCTCTCCTCGCTGCCACAACATTCGTTTCTGAAGTAGACTCTCCTACGCTTTCTCTCATGGTACCACTACTTTCTCGTGGTCTCTCTGAGAAGCACACCGCGATCAAGCGCAAAGTTGCTGTGTAAGTTAATCGTCTTCTCATCTGATTTCAGGAATTCATACTTGTCATAGTATTGTTGACAACATGTCTAAGCTTGTTGATTCGGCTGTCACCGTCAGACCATTCATCCCCAAGTTACTCCCTGGTCTGATCAAAGTTGAGGACACTATGGGTGATCCTGAAGCCCGTGGTGTTATCGCTAGAGCTATTGGCACCCTTCGTCAGGTTGGACAGGTTCCTGCTGGTGATGGTACAGATCTGCCTCCTCTCAAAGTTGCAGAGGCAGGACAGCTTGTTAGCTCTCTTTCTTCTATTTACTCCAAGATGGGAGCCCAGGTGGACAGCAAGGACGCTTCTGTCGTGTACGCCTCTAGCCTCGCTGCCAACCTTGTCAACGTGAAAAACTTTGAGGTTCCTCAGTGGGAGACCCTTGCTCCTTACCTCGGTCTTGCTGTTTCCACTCCTGACCCTGTTCTGGTCTCTCGCGAGTGGGTAGTTCGTTCGGCCACTGAGGGTGTCGAGGATGATGCTCCCGAGGATGATGAGGAAGGTGAAGACCTCTGCAACTGTCAGTTCTCCCTGGCTTATGGTGCCAAAATACTGTTGAACACTGCTACACTCCGTCTCAAGCGTGGTCATCGTTATGGTCTTTGCGGTAAGAACGGCACTGGTAAATCCACCCTGATGCGTGCCATTACCAATGGGTAAGTTTTACCTGGCATCTATTTCCTCATTTTCTCAGACCCTGTTTGCAGTCAAGTCGAAGGCTTCCCATCTCCCGATGAAGTCCGCACTTTCTACGTCGAGCACGACATCGATGGTTCTGAAGAAGACACGTCTGTCCTCCAGTTCATCATCAGGGATAAGCGTATACTTGCAACCGAGGCTGAAATCAAGGAGGCTCTCGACTCCGTCGGCTTCAATGAGGAGCGTCAAGGCCACTCCATTGCCAGTTTGTCTGGTGGTTGGAAAATGAAACTTGCGTTGGCCCGTGCTATGCTATTCAAGGCTGACATCCTTTTACTTGATGAACCGACCAATCATCTTGATGTCATCAATATTGCTTGGCTCGAGAACTATCTCACCGGCCTCAAGACTTGCACATCTAGTATGTTCATTTAGTCGTGCATCTTATGTTCCTTATTGATTCCGAGTGTTCCAGTCATTGTCTCTCACGACTCTTCGTTCTTGAACAACACCATTACCGATGTTCTCCATCTCAATCGCTTCAAACTAAGGAGATACCGTGGAAACCTTGAGAAGTTTGTCCAGCAAGTCCCCGAAGCTAAATCGTACTACACATTGGAAGCTGCCGAGGAGTACAAGTTCAAACTCCCAGATCCCCCTCTACTTGAGGGTGTCAAGACGAAGGAAAAGAGTCTGCTCAAGATGTACGTATCATCCTTTGTCGGTCTATCTTCCTTGTTTAACATGCTCCCAGGCGCCAAGTTGGCTTCCAATACCCAACTCAGGCTAAGCAGCAGCTCTACGACATTACTCTCCAGGTTTCCCTCTCATCTCGTGTTGCCGTTCTCGGACCCAATGGATCTGGAAAGTCAACTCTCGTCAAGCTCCTCATCGGTGACCTAGAGGCCAACAAAGGTGGCGAGATTTGGAAGCACCCGAACTTGGTCATTGGTTATGTGGCGCAACACGCTTTCCATCATATCGATAATCATCTTGACAAGACTCCTCTCGAATACATGTTATGGCGCTATCAGACCGGTGAAGACCTGGAAGAGATGGGTAAAATCACCCGCCAGATTTCTGAGGAAGAAGCCAAGAAGATGAAAGACGGTTCCCTCGTCGTTGTTGAAGGCCAAAAGAGATTCATCGACGAGATTCTCACTAGGAAGAAGCTCAAGCAATCCTACGAGTATGAAGTATCCTTCAAGGGTCTCTCTTCGTCTGAGAACATTTGGTTGTCTCGTGATGACCTCATCAAGCGTGGTTTCGAGAAGGTATGCGTCACCTCATCATCTTTTGCAGTTAGGATTTCTTACATATTCCCCACAGAAAGTTCTTGAGGTTGATACTCGTGAGGCTCAGCGTCTCGGTCTTCTTCGTCCCCTTGTTCGTCGGGAGATCGAGAAACACTTCGCTGATTTCGGCCTCGAACCTGAGTTTGTCTCCCACAATACCATGAGGGGTCTTTCCGGTGGACAGAAAGTCAAAATTGTTCTTGGTGCCGCTACATGGCGTCGTCCTCATGTTGTGTGTCTCGATGAGCCTACTAGTATGTGTGACCCTTGCCCAGACCTAGATCATGTTTGCTGATTTGTTTTCCAGACTACCTCGATCGTGAATCGCTTGCTGCGTTGATTGAAGCCCTTAAGGTCTTTGAGGGTGGTGTGCTTGTCATCACGCACAACCGTGACTTCTCTGAGTCCATTTGCAAAGAGGTTTGGGCCATGCGTGATGGCCGTCTTGAGGCCTCTGGCCACAACTGGGTTGAAGGTCAAGGTTCTGGACCAAGAATTGATAAGCAAGAAGGTGGTGGTGATGACGTTTATGATGCCATGGGCAACAAGGTTGATTCGAACAAGATGAAGAAGATATCTGCATCGGAGGCTCGCAAGATCAAGAAAGAGCGTATGGCGCGCAGAAAGAGGGGTGAGGATGTCAGTGATGATGAGCTCTAGGGGTTTTGAGTGTTGATCTTATCAGTACTGTTGTCTCCTGTCATTCTTCTTTTTCCCTCCCACTTTCTATTTACATATGGGCGCATTCGCCCTCCATAATTCTCTCCGTCTTGCTTATGTCTCTCTTCTTTGGTCTTTTATGCCGTCCTTTGTTCCCATGCGTACGTTACTATGTCATGATAAAAAACATCTACGACCTTCATGATTTCTCTTCACCTCGATGCGTGATATCTATTTTCAATTTGAGACTGATATAGTGCTATTGTTATGGCAGGAGAGTGATAACTGATACAGGAGTCAGTGAAATCAGTATCATCACTCTGATTCACAGCGCCCGACGTTCCAAGTTTGCATACTCAACTTCACCCAATTTCCATCACCATCGGAAACAATCAAGAGTGGATGCGCCCTAGCCTGTTCGCTAGCACAACACGCAGCGAACTCAATCTCTAGGGTATTCAACGAATACAAATGTCTTTCATCCACTTTTGGTAGTCCCACTGCTGTTATATAGGGACTCAGCGACTGCTCTTGAATGACTAGTTGAATTAAAGCCCCAGGCCTCTGGCCTCATGCTATGTACTTCCCCATGACCTTAGCCGGATTCACGTATACTGAAACATACCCTGCCGTGTTAGATGAATCCTTCAACTCTGGCAGATCCGTAGCGATGGACCCACAGATCAAGTCGTCATTAATCATTCTTTATTACCAGATTTACGGACCAAGATCTATATCGAATGACCCGGACTCACGGCGCATTCGTATCCTGGTCCTAGTAAGATTACAAGTGTTGGGCCTTCGTTTTCATAGAGCGTGCCTTGCCTATAATAACTATAAAGTTGTGACAACATCGCTGGCAACCTCGCCTTTTGATGGGACCTGATGAAACTGCCAAGTCTGCTTAGCACTCTTCCTAAGGCAAGCGAACTGCGAGAGTACTAAAACTGATATAAATAGAGGTTTGTGTTTATCCCTTCCATCTTCACACCTACACTGGAGTGTGCTTATGCTTTTGTCCAGAGTTCTCAACGTTCTACCTCGACCAAGCACCGTCGTATATTCATTCACTCTCATCTCAGTCTTTTGCTTTCTAGACGCTCAAGCAGCCACTAATTTCAAGGAATGTATCCAGAACCTGAAGCAGAATTTCAGCGAACTGCCGGGTGGTACAGATAGTAGTGGGTTCCCTGTTCCCATGATCAATGCTAGTGGGATCACCTACAAGTTATGTTTGGAGGCCTGTGGTCCCGGTCAGGAGCCGTTCGACTGGGGGACATTTTCTCAGCAATTCAGCGCTTGGTTACTCCCATGGCTTGCCCTCATCTCCCAGCTCCCCTTTGGAGCTAGTCACCGCGTTGATAACCTTGTCTCCGTCTTCCTCTCTGTCGGCTCACCAACTCTAGCCGCATACTCTCTCGCCGTTACAGTCCTCAATGGACAATGGGTAGCTCGGAGGTTCTCCCGATACAAATACCCTAATGTTGGCAAGGTTGTGCGTATACTGTCCGGGCTGCAGCAAGCACCCCTGCGAGTGACCAATGACCATGGTTTATTGGCGTCTTTGATCGTACTTCCTGAGAACGATGGGTGGTTCCGTGAACTTGCAGAGTGGATAGAATTCGAGCATACTTGGTCGATTTCCGCAGCGACGTCTATCGGGTGGGTGCTGGTGGCGTATGCTTTCACTCTCGCTGATTCATTCAATGATGTTACGAGGAGTATTCAATCCAATGGGCAGGCTGTAGGCGCTATATGGCTGTGGGTAGGTCACAACTCGTTAAGCTTATGGGCTGTGTTTGGTGCTGAGATCCATGTCTTGACATTCAGCTCGTTCCGATTGTTGTCGGTTGGTTGCAGATAGCGCCAAAGATTGAGTCCACAAGGCTCACCAATGCGATGGACAGAGCAAACAAATTGGCCCATATCGCCACCAAGGAAGCTGGGATCGTGGTTGATGCTGACACTGTTTCCAAGACGAAGCGAGCCTTTTCACTCAATACGCATGACTGTGAATGTGTCGTTGCAGATGAAGAATCCACTGCACCTATTTTCAACTACGCAAGGCTTTTGCCATGGGTACAGGCTGTAGAGGAGGTGGCCTTCGCATATCACCACGCATCGGACAAGTTCTCTCGCAACTTGCCTGTGAATTCTGGTAACAATTGGACGCTAGCCTCGAGTAGTGATCAGATTGCCATCTGCAATCGTCACGGAACACTTGATCAGGTCAAGGCGTATTGCCTTCCAGACTTGGACGACGACACTACAGAATTTGTATCTCCGTATGATGGCCGTGGTACCATCCGAGGTTCAGGAGTTCTTTCAAGGTGCTTTGTGGCGTCTGTGGTGGCTCTCGCATTGCAATGGGCAACGACAGGGTCTGCGATCATCGTTGTGTGGTTTACACCCACGAGGGGTCTTGCATGTCGATCTGCTGCGTTTTTAGCCTACGGTGCCCTTTCGACACTCGTGTGGTTTCTAATGGTGTCTTCCAGCTTTATTTCCCACGCCACCAAAACGTGTTCGATCGGGTATCACCGAAACCATCGCAACAGAAAGTACTCCACCTTTTCCACTGTTTCTCTGATGAGATTACTTTCAAACATCCTTCGTCGCATCGGCAAAGTTCTGGCTACGCTGAATGCGTTGGGAATTGTCGTCATCTGTTTGTTCCAGTTCAGTAACTTTTTTGACACTTGTTACTGTAATAGCAGTGTTTTTCACTGGAAGGACAGAGCTTTTAATGTAATTGAGATTCCTGCTACAGATAGATCTCTCATGAAAGGTGCATGGATTGGTGGTGTCACTATGGCATTAACGGCTTCTTTTGGGTTTATTGGGTTTATCAATCTTTACACTAATCCTCCTATACCGTATTAACTAATATTTGGACTTTAGGGTACCCTGTTTACCATTTTTCATTGTAAGTTATCGTAGAACATTACCTTTACCCCTATGTCCGTTGTAGTACGTACTCGAAGACTTTGCAAATATTTGCATATTTGTTTCCTGTTTTGAGTCCGAGTCCAAATAAGGAAACTACAAGCCACGTGGCTGACGTCATGCTGAAGCTTTACTTAGAAGCACTTGGGAATGGAATTGAGCCTCAAAATAGATTATGACGGTCTTGCAATGCTGTCTCCACCGCAGTTTCCACTCTTCCCTTCTTGTACCACTACCATCACCACCACATCGCTACTCCTGCGATGCTCAGAACATTTCCAAGGCAGTCTTATATAAGAGCAGACTCTGGTACTTTCTCCTCGCTCGAGGTAAGAGTGCTGACTCTGTCTTGCTCCACTGAACCGATCCCTCGTCATCGTAGACTCAGTCTCAGAACCAATACGAATCTCTTATAGGCCGATCTGTCTCGGATAAAGTAAGTATCAACCTCACGTTCTACATCCTGCAGAGTGGCTGAACACCGAGTAGCAATACTTTTTACCCCCAGACCCTTCTCAATGGGGTTCAGACGTGTCAAAGAACTCTCGATTTGACGCAGAAGACGCTTTACATGATCCAGAACGTATCGACCGTCATACGTCCGTTCATTTGTTCTCCGTTAGGGGCTGGTCCAATCTAGGGTGCTTATTGCTAGTCATCGCAGCTCTGCTGGTCCTCTTGTTCGTTATACCTCTCGCTTACTACTACGGCATCATCGACCTCCACAACTGACTCCATCGATCGCTTCTTTTCTAGCATTGGGTTTCCGGTAATATCATACGCCCTCCGTCATGAAATATCCCGTTTAGGGGGTTTTAATCTGGGTGGAATTAATGCAACCGGCCAGGTCCCGTCCATGCCTGGGAATTGGGGCCTCATTGATAAAGATACGCCTCAAAACATGTATACAAAGCCATCATGGAACAATCCTAACGTCGAGATGCAACTGGTGTTTTCGGATGAATTTAACACTGAAGGAAGGAGCTTTTATCCAGGTATGCCTCATGTTGCTGGATGGATCCTATTACTATTAAAACTGTTGATAATACTAACGTCCTTCGTTCCACGCAGGCGACGACCCATACTGGGAAGCAGTGGATCTTCACTACTGGGTACTGCCATTCTTTATCATCTCCTGCTCCAGTTGGTGCTGATATAAATCTTTTCCATCTCCAGGCAACTGGAAACCTAGAATGGTGTGGATAGCTGTTCATCACATCTATGATGCTCCCAAACCGTATAGCTTATCCATTACCTAATGCAGGTATGACCCATCCGCTGTTACGACAAAAGATGGAGCTTTGCAGATTACACTCAGTCAAACTCCATCTCACGGTCTTGACTATCAAGGAGGTATGGCCAAACCCTCTTTAAATACATATTCATAATCTTAGCTCGATAATCTATTCATAGGTCTTATCAGCTCTTGGAACAAATTTTGTTGGTTCCTTGCTTTTCTCAGACACAATTAGCAGCTGATCCGCAGTAACTCCAGGCTTCACAGGCGGGCTAATTGAGGCGTCTGTAGTTCTCCCTGGTGCCAATAATGTGGCTGGACTTTGGCCGGCAATTTGGACGCTCGGAAACTTGGGTCGAGCCGGCTATGGAGCAACTCTCGACGGTCTGGTATGCTGTTCTGAATAGCTCCCTTCTCGACTTCCCTCTTATTTCTCTTTTTCCTGTCAGTGGCCTTACTCTTACGATTCTTGCGACGTGGGAACGCTCAAGAACCAGACTCTCAATGGCGAACCCCTTGCTGCAACAACAAGTGGGCCACAAGGCGAACCATATCTAGGTACTTTATCCTACCTACCTGGTCAAAGGCTCTCCAGATGCACTTGTGCTCGTGAAAGCCACCCTGGTCCAATGCATAAGGATGGCACTTTTGTTGGTAGAGCTGCACCTGAGATTGACATATTCGAAGCTCAGGTACGCCTTCCATCTGTATCGGGGATATAATATGTCAACCAGTTGGTTCTCCGTAGATGCAAGGGGAGGATGTCCCGCTTACCGGTGCTGTCTCTCAATCAGCACAGTGGGGTCCTTTCAACAAGGGATATATATGGGATAATTCATCTGCTAACATCAACATCGTGGACCCAACGATCTCAACGTTTAATCTTTACATCGGAGGACCGTTACAGCAGGCAACCAGTGTCGTCACTCAGACTGATCAGCAGTGCTATCAGCTTGTTGGAGGGTGCTCCAGCGTTTATGGGTTCGAGTATAAACCAGGTTAGCTATTTCTTCCAACTCCTTTCTTTCTTCTGTTGAGGCTGAGTTCTGAGTGCTATTACAGGCTTTGATGAGGGTTATATTTCCTGGATCAGTAATAATGCGCTGACATGGACAATTCGAGGCGCTGGATTGGGGCCAGATTCAGATGTTGGGATTGGCGCACGCCCAGTCCCACAAGAGCCCATGGTAAGATACTATTTTCTGGCAAGTACTACACAAGGTTGAACACTGAGACAAACAGTACATCATCGCCAACTTGGGAATGTCTCAGCAATTCGGAGAGGTTGATGTTGGTGAGCCGTTCCCGTTTCAAGTTAATGATGTTCTGCCTCGAACCTTCTTTCCTTTTTTAGCCCATCTCACCTTCCCCGCCACCATGTTTATTGATTGGATCAGAGTTTACCAACCTTCAAACGCCATCAACATAGGTTGCGATCCAGACGATTTCCCGACAGCGCAATACATCGAAGCGTAAGTCCGACTATGTATTTGGGCCTTTTCTATGTACTAATTATAATACGTGCTTATAGGTACAAAGAGGCATATTCGAACCCTAACTTGACAACCTGGGTCAATGACTATCACCAAACATTCCCGAAGAACAACCTTATAGACACTTGTTAAGCAAAGCGACGTCGTGCTGGCAGCTATCGTCCATCTTTCCTGTACTACTGTCCACATTTTTCAAATGTATCGATATACATCCATCCCCACACGGACCAAGCAGAGTTTTGTTAGATCGGAGAGCCAATCATGCACGATGATTCGGACTTACTATTCTTTCTGTTTTGAATTTTGATACTGTCTGTCTGATCCCGACTATTTCTTACATCCCACTCGTTTTATATACCCCCCACATATGTTTAATTTCGAAACAGGCTTTATTCCTTCTATACTTTACCATGTACACGTCTAGTTACTCTGTTGCTTTGGTCAACGGAATCGGACATTTTTCTTAGTCGGGAACATTTTCCATAGACCATGCTGCGAAACAATGATCATTAGATAGAAGCAGGAAATCTGATTCCGAGAGTCCAAACGTCCAAACGTTCAAGTTTCAAATTGGGCGCCGACGATGGACATTACGGGAGTTTCTAAGGAAGATTTCCCATGGCCAAGAACGTCCTCCCTCATAAGCGCTCTTGATGGAATGGATGTTCGAGTCGAAGATAGACCCTTTGGGCATTGCCAATATCACCATCAGGATACAACCACCGTTCACAGTTGAAACATCCTCACTACTAGCGTGATCTCTGCTACACTGCCAATAAGATAATTCCCGTATGACCGGTGCTACGCTCCCTCAACCAGGAGGTGACCTATCGATAGTCTTCTTCAGAGCGAATAATGCATCAGCTCAACAATCCGGCCTTTCTACTGGATTCTAGGGCTCTGCTAAACTTGCGAATCTGCGATACGTGCCTCGATTAAATAACGAGTCACTCCTTCTAACATAATCGAAAGCGGAAAACGTTAGACCCTCTGGGAGGGGGCAGATTTGGAAGAAAAACTTAAGCACGCCTGTCGTCTCATTCGCAGTGCTGACTGTTCGAAATTTGAGAGGCTTCAGTAAACAATCTAGTATCGGTAGCCAGGATCAGTTTATGTGTACTGTCGCATCGAGTATTATAGCGAGGAGTTATGTGACTCTACGTGCATTATTCAGTGACCAAGTTATCGTAAGATAATGTGAATCGACCTTGATCACATCGAATCTCGATGCGAGTCCTATAACTGTAGCGATAACAAACAAGCCCCGAAACCAGCAAAACCGCTATACGGACTCCATCCTTATTCTGGCGTGCTACGTATCACTGTTTTATGTTCTATAGATTATGGGTAAACGAAGCGGAAACCGTCGCTTCATCACTTTTAAATTCGAAATGCAGTGGACGTGCACGCACAAGTACGTCAAGGTAAGCTGAGATATCCAGGTACGACGACGTGCGTAGAAGAGACGTGAGGCAAGCAACGAATACATGCCGTTGGGTCAAGTGAGTTGGATTACCTAAGCCGTCGTCTACAGGAGGACTGCAGTTCACCGGCTAAGCCTGAGTGACAGTTGATACACATGTATTCATTCGACGCCATGGAAGATAGGAGAGGGACATTACTACCACTACAGAGGCTACGTGAGTTTCTAGTCCGTCAGACTAGTAAACTCCTTATCGAAAGCACGCTACTAAGAGCGATTCCGGAATGAAGAAGGGCATGAGAGACAACTGAAGGAAAACCAAATGGTAAAAAGGGCAAGCAAATAGAGGGGTGCATATATAGTGCATTATGGAGATAGTAGTCTTTCAAGACTAGTAGAATTGTCTTGCAGCATTAGAAAAAGGAGAGAACATGAACCGAGACCAAGTGAATCAATCTAGGGGAGAAAACTGGTGGTTTCCAAGATCGTCAAGCAGGGCTCAAGATTTATCGCGTCGAATCCTAGTAATTGTATCGGTGCAAGGCCGTGTGTTAGTAATATGGTGGCAAAGCCATAGGTTCATAATGATTTCGTTGCAGGGGCATAGGGCCGGGGTAAACCGGGCCGGAGAACATAGGTTGTCCTGAAGGATTGTGTACAGCGTAAGACTGGTAGTTCCACGGGGTGTTTAGGGCGGGACGAAATTCGCAGGAGGGAGTACCATAGAGGTTCAATTGATGACCGAAATCGAACGCAGAATTGGCGTCTATCGTAGAAAGTTGAGCTCTACTTTGGACATTGGTGGATGGTGCTTTTCTATTGGCGGCCTGCGATGAAGGCCTAACATTGTTGGGCTGCTTAGCCTTAGGATACCTGTGCCGAAATTTGGAACGTTTTGACCTGCGATGCCTGCCAAAATGGTCAGGGAGAACTTCTTCAGGATGTTCATCCTCGCCATGCCTGCCCAAACAGAAAATTTCAGGATGTTTAGCCTTACAATGCCTGTTTCTGGAATCTATTCGACCGTAACTGAAAAAATAAAATATAGATCAGTCAAAGAGCTCTTCAGAGCTAGGAGGGATACTGACCTCTTCGGGCAGCCTCGCTGTAAGCAAGGGAAAGTAGTATTTCTGTGAGTTGTGTCCCAATGCTTTGCAGCATCTCTGGAGCTCCCCCAACCATTTCCCTGTTTTTTTCCCATAGGAAATTGACATCCAGGCTCATAGCACATGTATCGGACAACCCCGTAGAGCCAAACCGGCCCAACATTGGGGGGAGCATGTATAGCCCCTGTAATGTCAGGAATAGGGCAACAAATTAATAAACAGGAGTCATGGGAGAAACAAGTATGAAATGTTACGTACCCATATTTCCAAGAACTGGGGGTTGATAGACCTGATGTTGAGGCCAAGATTGCGCAGTCAAAGTGGATGTGGGGGGCAGCAAACAACCATCCTCAGAGATTATTTTTGGGACAAGGGGCTTTTCCTGACAGTCAGCAGCTGTGAATTTGATGAGATGGTCAAGCAGTCTAAAATTGAGCTGATTGTACTAACTTGCGTTGAATGCCCTATAAATCCTTGGACTTTGAGGAAGATAATTCATGTCTTCGACAAGAGGAGAGCAATTGTCTTGAGCCAAAGATGCAAACCTAGGACAGAGATAAGAGGGAATTGCGGTCCGCAAGTACTAGGGTGGCCTCACTACGTGAGGTGGATGAGCAGTACAGCAGACGAGTTGCTTACACCTCACTTTTGTAGAACGAAGTGGTAGGCATGTGACCGAGGAGTGCTAGATTGTTTCACGAATTAATCGTGTCCACAATCCACTCGGTGCACAAAGAATCAACCACAGAATTCACCGAAAGAACACTGAGGTGTTTAATATACAAAGGCCACACTCGGCCTTGTTAACTCGTGAATAATTTCGGACCCTTGTGCGCATTTAGAGCCCGGATTTATACATGTCGGTGGACAAGACTTGAAGTCGGATTTGCAGCAGCGAGACCAAGATATGTTCTAACCTTTGACGCATGCTGCAGCAATGCGATTGTATTCGAACCACAGAGATTATATAATGATGCGGCAATGCCAAGATATGAGTGGCCAGGATTTCGAGGAAGTTTCCTGTTAGTATATATTTCTCCAGGCCTATCTATAAACGTCTGGGGTAGTTTACGGAGAGCCAGCTGCCTTTGAATCGAATAGGTTTTCTTGCATGGGGACACCACCTGGTAGACCCTAGCGCACCACGATCCAAGGCATTGAGTCCATTTGGAATGAGTTTAAAGTTCATTCGAACAAACAACGGCTCGGATAAGGACCCTGTGGGTCAGCATACCACCACAACATCATGATGGCAAGGCATTCGGACAAAGCTCGGGCGAGGCCTTGTATGCCGTTGCGAAGACTCGAATCAGAGCAGTGAAGTCTAAAGGAGACCTCAATTGCCAGGGTAATACCGTTGATTCGTTTGTCCAATTCGTAGGTCTGCCGTCGTTACGCAAGTCGTGATGTAATGTGGGTTACGCTGGCAGTTCTACTTCGTACAAGCTGTCCTACACAGTGACAGAATTTCACTGTGCCATTACATTGAGAGTTTAATAGCAGTTTATATCTAGAGCAGGTGATGTTTCCCGCCAGATCTTCCAAGTAGGAAAATGACAGTTTCATCAAGTCAGAATGGTGTTCAAACTAGGACGTTGACCAGGCGAGACAGCTTGTCCCTTTCGGTGCTCTTCGTCGACTTGAAAGGTTAGATTAATACACAGATGCAATGGGTGGAAGCAGGTTTCCAACCAAGATGTCAGAGCATACAGCAAAACAGCCTGCTACCATGGTTGTCGCAGAGGAAAAGACTCATTCCCATCTGGCCATCGCATTCTGATCGGCTCGAGACCCGTAAATGATCCGGTTTGGATCAAGTCTGTTCGTGGCCCATTCAGACCGCTTGGGGTCCTCTTCAAAACTCTAGACTAATCCACAATGCACAGTGGATGCACAGCGCCTAGGCACAATATTAAAAAGATGTCGACAACCAAACTAGTGAGTTAAGTTGCTCACAGCAAATTCTCAATTAACTTAGGTAATTAACCCCTCGCATTTACTTACGTAAGGGAGCATTCGCATGCAGTGTGCCCTTGTTCTTCTTCACTTCGTGATAAGTACTATGCCAATACCTGTCTAGTAGCCCAACTATCAGCACAAAGCTAGAAAGGTTGCTGTGAGTATCCACTCCTGTTATTTTTGAATGCTATTAGCTAGCTTTTTCTTCACAACGGCCTTCAGTCCTCTGTGAGTGTCACTGAATGATCCAAGGCTGATTCACAGATGGGATCCGTACGTCAAATTGATCTATTGCTTGCTGCTGTAAAGTCACCTTCGATACTTTATGCTTTCACAGCGTTGAGTTGGACATAGCTTTCTCCTTCGCCACTTCTTCGCTGCATTTGGCAAGTAATGGTTCCACGAATGTTGTCACAGTGACAGATCAAGTGAATCTGAATCACTTATTGTACCCATCTTTGCGTTGTGGCCGCTCCTTTTTCGAAGCCCACATCGTTGCCGATTTTCAACCGGATTCTTAATCTCACACCAAACCAGTAACCTTCAATACCGATGGATCGTTTGTTGCTTTTGGCCGTAGTGTATTGACCCCACGTGCAGGTTCTTTGTGTTTCTCTACGTTGGTTTAGGTTAGCTCGTACTTTCTCGTTTACTAAAAATGAAAAAAAAGATGGTTGCTAACATGAACTTCAGGGCTTCGAATCATTTCCCTTGATCAGCTCAATTGAGGGCAGGTTCGTTCACATCCACGATAATCTTGAAACGTCTGCTCATCCATGCGATCCCCTGTTGATCACTTTGGAGAATCAGAGAGCTATGTCTAAGTGACTATCCCTCATCGTCGTTGTTACCTCAGCTACCCGGGATCATAGCCTCATCGTTGCTATTTTGCCCTACACCAATTGTTCTTCGAGTTCCTAATGGAAGTTCTCAAAATTCAGTGGATTCGTCCCAACCCAACATCATGACCATTAAGGCTACACAAGTGATGGTATACTGTATGTCATCTATGGAGTTGGAGCAGATTGATTGCCAATACAAAGTATGCGCGGGAACTGGCGGCGTTTGTGGAAGACCAGCACCTTGCAATTGATTGAAAGTTTCAGCAATTGATCAAACGTGGAAGGTGATGGCGGCGGCTTCATTGAAAGCAGCGCTTCAACAATATAGGCATTTTGGGTATTGACAACATAGCTATTGTCTTGCTGAATTGCAACAATGCCAGTCCGACATATGTTCATGCGTCCACCTCTTAGTGAGGCGATTAACTGGGCGCCGATGGAGTAGAACACTGACGAATGCTGCGGCCTGTTTGAAAGAGGTATGTACCACTAAGCAGCATAGAACCGTTTCCAAACAAGTTACACTGGAATCCCAGTTCTCAGCGCCTCCACATATACCGCCCAGATTTCCTTATTCGAGTATCCGAACACCGGAGAGTGTATTGACGGGGACGCTTTGAGATTGCGAGCCACATGGTCGCACCGTTTATCAGGAATACGAGTACTCCGATCCTGAAGCGAATGGGATCTCAGGGTGATCTCTCATTGTGAATGAACCAGTCCCTTGTCATGAAGGTTCAGACTAGGACGATCTCTGGTGTCCCGGGGATTTTCGAAACACTGACCCAGGAAATAGGAGAATCAGATCCAGGATGCCGGCGTTACGAGCGCTTGTACCTGTATCCAGACTCCCTGAATCTGAGATAGCAGCGACTGGACTATCTTTTTCGGAGTAGCCTGCATAATATTGAGAGTCGAGAAGGACGATTTGCAGTGCTATATGGTATTTATTTATTATGATATCACTGATTCATCCAAACCGTTTCTAAACAACATTGCAGTTGAACGTTGAACGTTGATGGTCTATACAGTTAATTCGATCTTTTTATTGAATGATTGTTAACGATCAGAAAATATGGGGGAGTTGAGAGGTGCAGTAGGACTGGTGAGTTGTAACATCTGCTCAACCGCCTGACATCGCCCATTTAGTATAGCACAGCCATGAGAACTTCCACGTCCTGCTACTCACGACACCCTCACAGCTTCAACATCCAATTTCAGAGCTCGTGACACTTCAATACAGCTCTCGCGTGCTACTAAATAAAAAGACTTTCCCTCTGGCAGTCGAAATGTTTCTCCTCCTACTATAACGCCAATGGTATCTCACCTCCCCAACGAAGTCTATACTCATATCCTTGCCTTCATCGCAACCCAAGACCTCCTATGGAACCTAGCTCAAGCTTCCAAACATTTTCAGCAAGTCGTTCACACCTTCATTCTCTCCAACGAACGTGACCGCCAGTATCCTTACGGATTTTCTATCCATCGCGCTGCTCACCGCAATCCAATCTTGACAGTACTTCTTACTGCTCTATTTCCGATCGAACTACCACTCCTTTATTACTGCTTCTCCTACTTGAGATCCGATTCGCGATTGCAGGATGAAGTCACTCGTCTCTGCAGAGCAATGAGGAGAAGAAGTGAGGTCGGAGATAGGATAGAAGAGCTTGTACTCGACATTGGTAGTATAAATTCGGGACTATTGTTCCAGGGTGACCTGCCAGATGACGAGCAACAGCAAAACCATGCAAGCTTGATGCAAGCCTTCCAGCAGTTGTTCGACGATGCAGTCCGGGTCTGCAGGACGCTGACCATCAGTTGTTCAACAGAAGACTCAACCTCTACCACGTCCATCTTTGTCGCCCAACCGGATGGTCAAGTGTCCAGGATACATGCATCTAAATCCGCCATTGCATTCATACGATCCCTTTTGGCTCAGTGTATACCTCAGTTAATCGTTCAGCATGATACCAACCAACCTATACACCTATCCTCATCTTCACTCTTCCGACTTCCCAAAGGACACCGCCCAACAATCACGAGCACACTCAAGATACAGTCGTCCACCATGGTACTATTACCCCCACTACTGACCTGGACTCAGGACCTACTCCGTTCCTCTTCCATCCATACCTTTTGTCTCCATGATATCGAAATGCAACGGGAAAATTGGCGCATGCTCGTTCCCAAACTGTCATTGGGAACCAATCTTCAGGAAGTCGATATTCAAGGGTGCGACATTAGTTTTCAGGGTGTCTTTGCTCTGTTAAATCGGTGCACCGGCACCCTCCGCTCCGTCATCGCTGTCCCATCTCAATCCCCGTCACCTGGATCCGCCAGTAGTCCCCAGCTCTCCTTACCTGGGCTCGCCTTCTTAAGACTCCCTCCGCAGTGGCTAGACGATGTATTTGCTGGATCAAGCAGCAACTTTGCTCAAAATCTTACAGTGCTAGGTCAGTTACACAACATCTATAATACTCGTTTCTTATTCTACTGGTCTTTAGGCGTCGACCTTGGTTCAACCACTTCCCAAGACGATGTCGTTCCCATGCAGGAGCTCAATGGCCGGTCAAGGTTCCCCCATCTTCATGAGATATCCATCGCGGTCTATATACCTTCTACCTACTCCTCGGGTATTTCACCTATCAACATGCCTTCCATCAGTCAGACCATTGGGACTATACTCTCCTCGTTCTCCTCCTCCAACGAGAAACCAATCATCTCACTGCAAATCTGTCTACAAAACCCCCACGATGTCACTTTTATCTTCCCACCCTCTTCTTCTGTGGACAACTCGCCTCCTTTTGGTGGCAGCCCCGTTTTTGATCCACTACGGCTTGGTAGACCCGGACGTGCTGGAAGGCGACTAGGCAGGAAGCCTGCTACTTTCCTCCCATCCCTTAGTCCACCGACGCAAGTGGTAGTGCCACTACCTCATTCTCCCGGCGTTGCCTCCAACGCGAGCTCACTCGGTCTCAATCTGCAGAGCTTTGGTACCATCTCCGACGGTGCAACTTCCACAACCCTTTCACCTTTATTCCTGAATTCATCACCGCCCCGCTCCCCACCTCAATCCCACCAATCCATTTCCCAATCTATCTCGAACTATCCCAGTTTCGGGTATCCGCCCTCTTACAACCATCCAGAGAGCCAGGGATCTCATGTGTTCGGCAATGACCTAGGCAATCTGCGATATATTAGGAGTTTGACAATAAGGACAACTCTTGAAAGTATACCTGAATATATCTGGGAAGGAAATGAAGGTTTTGTGCGCTGGGTGGGGCGTTATTTCAGTAATTTCGGCGAGGGCGATCTCGCAGATGTAGAAGGCCTACAGAGGTTATCATTCGTGGGATGGGCTTCTCGCGATCATCCGACTCTACAGGAACTCGAGACGCGTCGCAAAGGGAAGCGTCCAGTGACCAGCGTTGACCCAGCAACGTCGTCGTCAGCGCAGACAGGGCACGCTAGTACGTGGCATATCAACAACGATTCTACGTCTACATCTATGACAATGGTTGGTACAGATACGCCTGCCACCGCGGGTGCGACGACTCATCGGCCACCACTTATCCACTGGAGCTCACAACCGAACTCAAGATTGATGATGAGTGCTAGACATCGAGCACCGTTTGTTGGGAGATTGAGAGCTGTGTGCAGGAGTTTGAAGTGGGTGAGGATAGGTGATGTTGATAAGAAGGTGGAAAGCTGGGAGACAACGGATGCGTAGCGGTCATCCTGCTGGAAAGGGTG
>CEMT01386743.1:0-15066 GCA_900068985.1 Pterula multifida
TCAACCTAGGTCCTCTCACCACACTCACTCGCTTTGCTTGCTCATACGGCTCGTGTTTGACATACAACCCCTTCCCATGACATTATCTTTGTTCTTGCAACATTGTCTTTGTTCCCATGGCATTGTCTTTTGTTCCTGCAACATTGTCTTTGTTCTCACAATCTTGTCTTTTGTTTCCCCAACATTGTCTTTCTCTCCCAAAAGACACTGGTACAGAAGAGAGATAGGAGGAGTAGCAACAAAGAGAGAAGCAGCAACAGCAAAGGTAGATTGACTAAGTACTGTGAAAGAGGTGAATGGAGAGCAGTAAGCTAGCACAAAATTGCAGAATAACACTTTAATACAGAGGAACTCTGACCCATGAGAGGCAAATCCCATACAAGTGTATAAGCAGAGCACCATAATCAGAGACTGGAACCCCACTCATTTCCCAAGGCAACAGTATCAAATCACCACTTCATTACTGTCCCTTCATTTCACATTGCATACAGTCAACCAAGGTGACACAAGACCTGACTACCGTCAGTGCACTACATGGTAAAGAGATGGAAGACAGACATACCAGCCAAATATAGCAGGTTTCTCTCGGCGTCATGAACAACACTTGTGGATCCGCATGCAATTGTCCCATTGTTCTCAAATACCTGGAAACATAAATGTGTATAGAAAATTGATGAGTACATGAAAGTAATGCCACATACCTTGGCGACTGTATACCGTTCTCCGTAGAATGAACCCGATCCAGTGTTCATACCTAGTGTGGGTACAATAAGTGGACGATCCGTAAGCACATTGCTGAGATGGTAGACCTACTGATGCGTAAAGCTGCGGAACCGACGCGAACGGATGGATCAGCGAAGTGTTCAAGCATTTTATACGCCTGTGGTAGACCTAAGATGGTGTGAACATGGCATGACCACATTATCCGGGCTGCAACGTGGCATACCTGCCGCCCAAAGATGTCCCTCTGAATCAAGCGACAAATTATCCAAAGGATATTCTAGGTAGGCAACAATAGCACAGAGTCAGCGAACCAATTGGGAGGCATGGACAACAGGGGAAAACTGACCGGTCTTAATTTTTCCGATTTCAATGAGGTCGTTGTCGTTTCCCCTCTCCATGATAGTAACGCCGCCGAATAAGAAGTTCCCAATGTAAAATGTACCGTTATTGAGATTGGCCGCGATCCCGTTGGCCATGTGTATTCCCTCTGCAGCGAATTTACATCCTTCCGTCGCGTGGCAGTACCCCACTGAGCTATCAGAATACCCCAACAAGCCGAACTCGAATGTGCGTTTCTGTGTGTTGCAAACGAGTCAGTGAGGATGTCAGGTTTGGAAGAAGTCGTACACACCAACCCAACCTTCGTACCATGGTCATTGGTGAACCAGAAACTCAGCCCATCGTCGTTCCCAACAATATCGTTGGGCGTGATAATCGTCGGATCGTCGAATGTTGCCAGATACTCGACGCTTGAACTGCCGACTTTCGTTTTGAAAAGGTCTATTGCGGAGTTGGCTCCGACCTTCGTGGGGTCAGCGTACTGGTTGTTCTTCCCCTGCGGCAGACGGTGGTTAACAGCGTAGATGAAGAGTTCGTTCTTGTCGTATTTTGACTGAACCACGTCCATGCCGTGAGACGAAAAGCCAAACGCTGGGTAGGCGTAGTATTTGTCGAATGTGAGCTTAGTGATCTTCTTGGTGCTGTGGTCATACATGGCGAGGTAGTCCGAGGAAGAACGGCGAGTGGCTGAAAGCTGGCTAACGGCGGGAATCCAGCTGGTACGACTGGTTGGAGTCGAACATGCGAGGTAGAGCAGACCTGATGGTTGGTGTAGGACGATTTCTGTTCAAGACTATTAAGTGACCTTTCTCTCGGAAGTCATACGAGTTGCGAGTCAGTGGGAGACTTACTTTCACAGGCACTGAGCAATCCATCAGGGTTAGTGGCATCGGGGCCTCCAACTGCTTGACATTTCCCTGGAATGGTAGCTACACCAACATCTACAATTCTCCTATCCCTGAATATTCCCAGGAGCTCGAGTGTTGGTTTCAACCATAGCTGGTAGAAAGTCGCAAACAGAACGGCGAATACAGTCAAAGTTGTTGTAAGAGATGGCATCCCCAGATGACGACAAACGAACCGGGGATCAAATGGTGATGACAGCTTGGGCATGGCATGTGACCGTGGGTTGATTTGAAATTTGACAGCTGCAGGTGTCAGGCCCGAAAATACAGTACTTACTTACATTGCCTTTGACCCTCTCGCATTCGCTGTTCTGGGGCCTCGAGGTAGCAGGGTGGTAGGAATGAGTAGGCGGGACAAGTTGATATAAATCATGAGATGAGAATGGACCAAGATGATCCTCGTGGCGCCTTGCGAAATGAATGAAATCGCCACTGAACCAAAGTCGAGCGAGTCGTCCGAGTCGTCGTTAAGAGTTCGTTGGATGTGAAGACATAGGGTCAGATCCTTGCATTGGTATATACGTACGCATTGGGCGGGAGGTGGAGGTGGCGGGTGAGTTTGTAAATGGAAATATTTGAATGATCGGCTTACATCGGAAGCATCTCGGCATTCGGAGCCAATGTTCATATGTAGGCATTTCCGAATTGGGGACAAAGGGAAGAGATGGATGGGCCCTGAAATTGTGTTCCTTTCGTTCTTGTCCCGATGCCTCCCATTCGCGAGCACGACGTCGAGTACGACGTCGAGTACGATGGTGAGCAGTTTTTATTTGCGTGAAATAAGTGCATTGTGTTAAACCAAAGCTCGGTAGACATGCCCGGTCTTGTGCATCCAGTGCCTAGTCAAACGCACAAACTCCTTCACGGTATGGAGCTTTGTTCTTTCGTTACAGTTTATGGAATCATTCAAGAAACATTTGTATACAGTCTGTGATCTGGACGACCTTCCTCCTATGGTTGACAAACCGTTCAATCCTCCGCCACCTGGTTTCTTCAATCTACCTGCCCCGCCAACATCCTACGAAATCACCAATTTCGACGTTGCTATCAAGTCATCTCCTCCTTCAACACCTTCCATATGCTTTTCAGACGCCGATCACAACACAGCTAACTCTCCTTTCTCTGCTCTCGCTATTCAAGAACGCAGTAGCAGCAGAGCCAGAAAACCAGCTTCACGCGATCCTTCGTACATACCGCGTCCTCCGAACGCATTCATTCTCTTCAGATCTTCGTTTATACGTTCACAACGCGTTCCAGGGGACGTAGAAGGCAACCACAGCAATCTTTCCAAAATCATCGGTGAGTCACAGTCAACCATGACATGCTGTTTACTTTACCACGTTTTTTTTCCCAACGATTCCCAACCCTTTCACCATGCCTCGGCGTTAAGGCGCACATCCCGTATTTGGGCGTTCGTTTGTTTCCTTTGTGATGTTCTTCATTTCTCGTCCTTCTTTGGAGATCTTTTATGGTTAATTTTGACTGACGTGTGACATGGATGTCGTTATTTTCTTGGTTGTAGGGATCTGCTGGAAGAAGTTGTCGCCCGAGGAACGCGCTGAATGGGAAGCCAAAGCAGAACAAGCTCAGGCCGAGCATCGAAAAAGATATCCCGACTGGAGATTCCGTCCTGGAACGCTAGCGGCGCGTCGAGGTAGAGCAGGGGGTGGTGGTAGAGGATATGCAGGAAGTGGAGATGGCGGTACAGGCAGGGGTGGGAGACGGAAGAGGAAAGGCATAGGAGACAATCAGGAAGAGGAAACGAGTCGTGACGGTGAAGAGGGAGAACAGTGGTGGTTGACGGAGAAGGATAAGCAGGAGAGGAATAAAGTGAAAGAGAGGAAAAAAGAGGCGAAAGCGAAACTCTCCTTCTTAGGCAGGGAGGCGAAGATCGCTGATCTTTTATCCGAGGGAATGGAAGGATCTGAGCTCAGCGCTGCCTTGGCTGAATGGGAAGCTGGGAGCAACAACTTCGAGGCTAAACGAACGAAACCGGTCGACCAAGAGATTTCCCTCTTACTTCCCCCTTTCGATCCTCTCAGTGTCTCTCCTACCTCTTCCTCCGCATCCACTAGTCATTCGCCTTCTATACCCAGAACGTCAAGTGGTGAGGACCTCGCCGAGCAGAATCCACCCCTCAGCCCTCCTTGCTCCATCAGTAGCGTTTCGTCTTCTGCCAACGTAGCTATGACCTTCATTTTGGGGGGGAAAAGCATGTCCTCTGTCGAATCCTTCAATCTTCCAGACTTCCCAACAGACGTTTCTTCGGAGCTTAGCATTGCTCTCAACTCGAGTTCCATTTCCAACGACTCTAACAGCAGTAGCTCGACGACTCACCCAAAGCGACCCTCTTCCGCTCCTGCTTCTTCACCTCCTCCACCTGAACCCACAGGGCTTCCTGCTGCCTCTCCCACCGTGTTTTCCTCTTTGGGAAACGCTCTCGGTCAAAGCCCCTCCGCGTCCTTGGTTCACCATTCCCTCTCGGCTCCCGTCCTCAGGCAGCCTAGCTTGCCTTTTCTGCTCGCAAACACAGCAGCTAGCTCGAACACCAACAATGTATCTCCGTTATCGAACGCTTCGTCGTGGGACTACTCACCTTCACCGACGAGTGCGAGCTTTCATCCCTCTTCGCCTCCCCTTTCCCCCATTTCCAATCCAACCCACGATCATACTCCAGCTTCTTCACCTTTCACGCAGCAATATCGTAGAATGCAAGCTATGGCAGGCTTTGTCGATTTGCCTAATCGAGAACCGTTGCCCCGTACCGTTGCGCCTCTGAGTGTTACCCAGCCGTATCCAACTAATCAGCCCCAACCTGGCGCTTCGCCATTTTCACCGTATGTTATGGTGAACACCCCTGCCACCATGACCCATGCTGGGTCGAGAGTCGTACAGAACAGAGGACGAACGATGCGGCCTCGAGAGCAAGGGGGTCTAGCTCGGGCTAGGAGAGAAACGATCTCGCATTCTCCATCTTCGACCACACTCAACCCTGCCGTTCGTCCTGTGTACGAGAGAGCCCACGGTTCCCAATGCGTTCCGATGCCGTTCTCGTTTCACTCGTATTCGGCTAATTCGTCACCCACGAGATCTAGTGCTCCGATTGTGCGTCATGAAGACACGGGTCTAGTGTTTCCGAATGCGAACGTCCAGTCCTCCGTTTTTCGTTCTGTTGGGATGTATCCGACTGGAGAAAGTCCTTCGGATAGACATGTACATGGATCGAGTCGAACTGGACTTTCGATGAGAGCGATGACGCTCTCAGATCCTCCTCGAGCTAATTTCTCGGAATTAGCGGGATGGGCTGGTGGGGAGAGGTTTTGAGAAGATGTCGTTATGGTTTTCTGGGGTGTTTCTTGAAGTGTGGGTGGGTTACCACTCTTTAGGTGTGATAAAATGATTGTGGGAATCGATGGATTGTCTCTAATTTATGGAGGTGGTGACTTTTTTTTTTTGCGCTCTCCTCCATGCTAACTTTTCAACTCCTTACTGTACAGTATCGTGCATGCCTCCTCTTTCCCTTTCTATCTCTGTTGTCTGGTTTTTTGACACCGTTCGCTTTTTTCTTGTTCCAACTCCTGTCCTCATATCTACGGTTCCTTTTTATTTATCAGGGTACTGGCAATACGTCTCTTCTCCCTGTTTGATTCCATGCCATTAGCGTACAATTACTATGCATGTCCTCCCTCCCTCTCTCTCTTCATTCGGCTTTTGACCTTTGACTCTTCTTTTCTGCTACTACCAACTCGTGTTTGCAGTCACCGAAGTTTCTTCAGATTGTATGTATGTGAATCGGAAATGTCTTTCTTCTTTCTGTTTCTGTTTTGTCCTTTCCCCTGTTCGGTTTGTATATCTCGGAGTTCAACCCTCACATTTTTGTTTTGTTGCTTGTTGTATGAGCCGTCATGGTAGAATGCTCTTTACTACTTAGTATGAATCTACTCATTATTACGATGTCGATCGTCCTGTTTGAGATGAGGGGTGAAGACAGGGAAGAGCGTGGAGTCCTGCTTAAATTTTTGAGATTGCGGTAAGTAAAATCGTACGAGCTCGGTAGACGCTGTATTGTACAGAAGAGTTTGGATGGCCTATTTTTCCCTCCGAGTCTCTAGACTCAAAAAATGGAAGAAAAGCTCAGTGGACTGGCGATAATGATGAGTCTAGCTGGTGCTTTGAACTGTGTGGCCAATTGTTTCTATTTCTGAATCGATAGAGTGATCTCACCGCATTCTGACTAGCAGAGATACTCCTTCAAGACGGAGGAGTAACGGTTAGCCTCGCCAACGGTGGTTTTGAGTCATTCAAACCTTGCCGCATCCGCCCTTTCAACTCGATTTTTCCTGATCGCGTTATTGGAATCCGTCAGAGACATCTGTACGAGAGCTGGAAGTCGTAGCTTGTGTGGGTCCGATTGAATTTGCATTTCGAAAGAGGTTTCCAGGATTTTGAATGTGAACCAGGTTCTACTACTCTTGAAAATATAGGCCATGGACAAGCTGTCGGTAGGTGACACTGAATCGGCGTAGACGATAATTCGATCTCAGGGAGCAGCCACCGGATATTATATTTGGTCAAGGAGCGACGAGAGGTACGTTGGAGTGAGATTGAGGTGCGACCTGCCTCGAGCAGAGGACTGACAACGGCCTGATTGACAGATACTCTCATCTGTGATGGGCGTAGAAAGTTTGATGCAAACATGTTACAACGAAGTGGTTTATACAATCGAATAGAAACTAGAAGAGTTAGTTGACAAGATAGCGTCTTACTACACCATCGTCCCCGGCAGTCCACAACTCAACAGTACCTCCAGCCTCCCCGTTAGTTGCCCTGACGACTCTCACAGCGTCACAGTCTCCCCCGATTAGCTCAGCTTCAACCACCACTCCCATCCCGTTTCCATCCCCAGGAGCCAGAGTAACGATGCAAGCCAGTCCATCTGCTGATCCGACGGCAAACCTTGTGTTATCATCACTGAGGACACCTCGAGGGACCTGGAGGAATGTTATGGATTCCACGGAGCTCGTGGCTCGTCGGAACGTGACGATGGGATCTGCAGAGAGCATGCTGGTTTTCCAGAGGGAGACCTTGCCATCAGCCGAACCCGTGGCTAGGAGTTGGGCTGATGGTGAAAGCGAGATGCAGGTGAGCGTGGACATGCGTGATGTTGCGATGTTCTGTGTAGATGATACTTGCGGTGGACCGGTAGCGTATGGTGAGAGGGATAATGTATAGGATGAGACAATGCCCGAGGTCAAGGCAGCATAGAGGAGAAGGTTCTCTGGATCAAATTGGTGTAAAGCTGTGTCGACAACGCCAGCGTCGCAGAAGATGGTGTGAATGTTGCTACCAGAACTGTTATCCCAAACGCGTATTGTGCTGTCTGATGAAGAAGAGATGATCTGACGTCCTCGGGCAATGATCTCCGAAGAGTTCACCGTGCGAGTGTGCGCTTTGAGTACCCTGGCTGGTTCAATCTTTGTGAGCGGTGTGGAAGAAACAGGAGAAGAAGCAGCTGAAAGCTCAGCTGCGAGAATAGAAAGGGAGAAATCGGAAGAGGTGGAGAGAAGCACACGAGATGATGGGAAGAACTTGAGGGAGGTGATAGTGCTAAGATGTGAAGTGGATTTAGAGTAGGGCAAAGCTGGAGGTGAAGTAGATGACTCGATGGCGTAGATTTGTACTGCGCCATCGAGAAAACCGGTGGCGAACTGAGCACAATCAGGAGATATCGCGAACGAGGTAATTCGATGGGGCTAACGATAAGAGTCGATGAGTACATATAGATATGATGGGAGGATGGGACACAGATTTACTAACATGTTGCGGATTTGACCGAGAAGGATCGGCATAGATTTGGATAGGTGTCAGTATCCTCGTCTCCGAGATTTGTAACGAAGGGCAAGAGACCAAATATTCCTGCAAAAACAAGGTTGATCACACTCATCGTCAGGTTTGAGTGTAAAATAAATGAGACGCAACATGTCTATCTTTCTTCTCAATCTTGACAGAGTCGTCTTTGGGCTCGAGGACCACTAGATTTCTGTCCGTCGCATGCAAAGACACGCGTACAGACCCATGGATGCTGGCTTCTCCATTCTTGTAGCAAGATATCCAAAAATTCTCTTCAGGAACAATCCCTTTATCAACATCTGAGATAACATCGAGGAAGGTAGGCTGAATTGTCACAGTAGGTAGATCGACCATAACTGGTTATGGAATGAGCAGATTAAGAGGCCAGCTTGGGACTTGGCTGGTTCGGTCCGGAATTTCCAGGCGCTACTTTGATTATGTAACACAAGGTACACTTGTTGGACCCTATCATCTCGGACAAGACTTCTGGTTTCTCTGCTACGCTTTTCTTTCTATTGTTCAACTTCTATGCGCTGCGATAACTGTTCTCTAATCGATCTCTTACCATAATATGGATACCCCAATCTCTTACACTGACTCAACGACATCCGACCATGACAATGGCAGCGCCGTGAACGGTTCGGATAACACACAACTATCCCACTATTCAACACCACCTCCTACTCCCTCGGAATACCATGTTCAAGATGCTCTGCGGGATATACCTGGAATTGCATATGCATTAGAACTTTTCTTGGATAGCAAAATGCATGAATCCGAGGACTACTGTGATCGAATGGACCCCAATAAGTAAGTCTCGACTGTCTGCTTTTGTTGCGGTACAAATGATAGCCATCTGTAAAGGGAGAGACTGTATTTCGCGACGGGTTTTGGGCTTATTCAATGTGTTAAGGGTTTAATGTCGTATGAAGACGAGGTATGGATTTTCTCCTATGTCTTTCCCTGCTAGCCGTTCTTAGACTCCTATGACAGGATCTACTCGCTGCTATCACTCACGCCAAACACGGAAACTATATTGCCAACAAGCACCGCAAACCCCTGGGCTTGCTCCCTACTCGACTTGCCGGATACGTAGTCTCCGCCTTCAAGTCCTCCGGCACCGATTCTATTAGCAACATGACGCCTGTGGAGAGGCATGCGGAGTTGGTATATGCAGAGAGCCTATTTGAGAAGGTACGTGTCCTACATATCTTTTCTGTTCCTTCCCTTTTTGTTTCCCTATGAACGAACGTCAGGGCAATGTTAACGACCTCTTGTCCTATAAAGGCACTTCTTGGCATAGTTTACTCCGGTGATTGGTTATCGTTTATTAAGGAGGCGTGAGTACTTCTCTATGGCGTTCATCTGGCTTTCCCTCAATCCATTCGTTCAGTCTTAATATGCGCGCCACCATAACAATTTACAAGAATTTGGACAAGTTTATACGACACGCCGACTCTATCCACCCACAGGGTCACGATCCTACTCTCGACGTGCACTTTCGCAGCGGCGTCGACCTCGGCAACGGTTTCAGCAACATCATCCTCAGCCTTCTCCCGTCGAAGATTTTGACCATCGTCCAGCTTTTCGGCTATAAAGGAGATAGAGAGCTGGGGCTGAAACTCTTGGCAAAGGCAGGGGGTTGGACGGAGCACAGTGACGAGCCGGATATATCTGCTAGTACGACGTTCTTGTTCGTTATTGACTCACTGCAATCCTAAGGTTCATCATCACAGAGGACGAGGGCGTGAGACGGAGTATCTGTGATATGGGTCTCCTCATCTTTCACCTGGTCATATCAAGCTTCACTTTTGAGGGAGTCGACCTCAAGATGGCGAAGAAGGTTCTCTACTGGAACCTTAAGCGGTATCCTTCCGGTACGCGCTCACCTGTTGCAACCCTGTTGTTCAAGGCTAACCTTCATGACGCAGGTGTTTTCTTCCTTTTTGGAGCTGGGCGCCTCGCTCTTATGCGTTCTCAGCCCCAAAAAGCTATCGACTTTTATAACCAGGCCACCGTCGTCCAATCACAATACCGCAACCTACACCACATATCGTTCTGGGAAATCGCGATCGCAAATCTTTCTCTATGGGATATACCAGCTAGTTATAGCTGCTGGAGGGATCTTCAGAAGGAAGCGAGTGTATGCCATATGTCTCATGTTTGGCCTTCGGGTTTCTCACCGCTTGTTCGCAGTGGTCTAAAGCCATATACTCGTATGGGACAGCAGTCTGTCTGCTCGAGCAGGGCGGCAGTGAGAATTTAGCGGAAGCGAAGAAGCTAATGGAACAAGTTCCAAACCTTCGACAACGCATCGCGGGTAAATCTATCCCACTGGAGAAATATGTTGCACGTAAATCCCGCAAGTTCATTCAGCAAGGCTGCCGTCTACTCCTACCAGCGCTCGAGGTAGCCTACCTCTTCCTAGCTATCGCCCATGCGCCCAAAGATATCATCATTAATAAGATGCTGAAGGAGGTGGATAAGTCGTTCGAGTGGTTGAAGGGCAAGGAGGATAGTGACGGATATTGGGACGACTGGTGTTTGGCGACATTCCTGGAGGGCGTATGTCTGCGATATGTGGCGTTTCCAGATTCCGATGCAGAGATAGATCCGAACGAGGCTGATGCTGCAGGGCAACTAACCAAGAGTCAAGCGAGTACCAGAGCTAAGACCGCTTTCGAGAAGATCTTCCACAACGGTCCAAAGATCACGTTGGACCATCATCTTGTCTATCATGCTCGTACGTTCTTTTCCTTCCACCCCTCTGTTGTATCATCACGCTGAGATCTTGGCGATAGATTACGAACTTGGTCGATTACTCGTTTGTCAGGGTGATGTAGAGGGCGGTAGGAATCATTTTGAGTTAGTTCTCTCTGGCAAGCCACTCGAAGTGAACTCTTCCAATAAGAAGGGAAAATATAGCATGGAGGTAAGCCCTGACTATCTTGATTGATTCTCAATCTTACTCTACGACCACTACATAGAACGCGCTTCACATGCGAACTTTCGCTGCTGTTGAGGCGCTCAATCGGACGAAGGATCGATTATAAAATGAAGAGTCGTATCTATTTATATTTAATCACTTTACTATCTCACTCCACGGAATACACCTCCATATTCACCGCGCACCTCGTTATTTGATGCTTCAAGACCTATTGCTCACGTTTTCACCACATCTCATCAAATACGAGCAGTCGTCAAAGTACTCTTCCTTTCTGTTCAGTCAGGGTATGCACAGCGAACTACCCCGAATTCAACTGCGAAACATGTTCACACAGCCTTTGTGATATATCTTCTCCACCGAAAACGGAGCTCAAAGTTTGATCCCACCTACAGGGCGCATCTCACAGAGCTGGTCCGATCTTGAACGTGGGATACGGGGTGTATGCTTGACTCAAAGTCCCGATTTCTACCATGCCCACTGACATCAACCATTCAGCGAACTGCCAACAGGGCACTCAATCCCCATTCGGCAGTCTGTTTCCCCTTTCAAGGCTGAGCCAATTTTGCGACACAATGTTCGAATTTGTGAGAAAGCAGGTTTTTGAAAAGCCTTAAAAGCTCGTTGGTTTCTGGGTCTGTTTCTCAGTGAAGACTATGTTGTCTGCTCGCGTTCTTCTTCTACCTGTGTTAGTACAAATTGCCCGTGGTGCCACTGTCTCGAGGAGGGTCTCTGTTGGGAGCAAATCGATTGCTCCCGATGGTTTTACACGAGAGTGAGCCATTCACGTTGTCGGCATTATCGCCACTTTTTCCTCACTGCTAATGGCAGGGCCACTGTTGTTGACGGACAACTTCCAGGGCCGGTAATCAAAGGCAATATGGTATGTAGATGCCCTCTTGTTAATCGCCTTTGCAAAACGACCTCTTTTTCAGGGTGATCGCTTTGAGATCAGAGTAGCCAACGACCTCACCAGTGAAAACATGTTCAAGGTCACTAGCGTTGTATGTGCTTCTTTTCTTCACTTCGATGTGACTTGACCATTTCTGACCTTGTCTGATATATTTCACGTTAGCACTGGCATGGTATCCACATGCATCGGACAACTTGGTCTGATGGCTCTGCTACCGTCTCACAATGTCCCATCATTCCAGAGAACTCGTTCCAGTACGTCTGGGACACCTCTAGTCGTGGTTCACCTCAATCAGGCACATTCTGGTGAGGAACTGAACGAGTAATCCTATACTGCCACGCCTTCATCATCTTTCTTCCTTGTCCTTTCTGTTTAGGTATCACTCTCATTTCTCTTCCCAGTACTGCGATGGCCTTCGAGGTCCACTGATTATCAGAAACGACCGTCATGACAAGGCACTTTACAAATATGACCTCGATATCGGTAGGTCTACGCATGTCACTATTAAAATCTTTTACTGATGTTCATATCTGCATAGACGTACGCTCGCTTACTCCGTTTACTTGCTCTGTCTGACGTATGTCTGCTCTCTCCCAGAGTACCATCATCAGCCTTGGAGATTGGTGGGGATTTACTTATCACGCTCCAATGAATCACTCTCATTACTCTGCAAAGGTTCCACACATATGGAAAGGAATTCGTGCCTGGTCCTATGTCTCTGCCCCCGGATCCGAACAGTATTCTTATCAACGGTAAAGGCCGTGATCCTGACGACCCGCCAAACGATCCGTTCGAAAAACTTAGTGTCGTTGTCGTCCAGCCCAATAAGAGGTACCGTATGCGAGTTATCCAGATGGCTTGCTACACTGCCTTCAACTACTCAATTGATGGACATGAACTTCAAGTCATCGAAGCCGACGGGATTCTTACGAAGCCTTACACTGTTGACATGCTGACCGTCTTTGCCGGACAACGTTACTCGCATATCCTTGATACTCGCAACAAAAAGTATAGTCACTGAAATTTCTTTGTGTTCGTTGCGCCGTCTCCCTTATATATTTGCTTTAGGCCAGATGCGTACTGGATTCGTGCACAGCCTGAACGTCTGGAAATCAAGTTTAGGATTAGGGACGAGACTGGTGCTCCAGCGATTGTCCCTTATTGGAAGAACAATACTAATGTCGCTGTCCTTCGTTACACCAATTCCCGAAACCGTTTCCCTCAGACCCCTGCAGACCAAAATGTTCCTGTTCCGAGGAGGATTCTTGATGAGAGCAAACTTGTCCCTCAGGTCGCTGCGAGAGCTCCTGGTGTTCCTCAGGTTGGCGCCGCGGACATCAATATTACCTTGGTCAGCTCATTCAACACCAGTGGCGATGGTCTCTTCCGCATCAATGACGCCACCTTCGCTGGGCCTAGTGTTCCGGTCCTCCTGCAGGTCCTCTCTGGTGCTACTCAACCTGATGAACTCCTGCCCTCTGGCGCAGTTTATGTCCTCGAACCTAACAAGACCGTTGAAGTTCGCATAAAAGGTACCACGAAGTCGATTGGAGGGCCAGTTAGTTACCTCTCCTTTCTACTCATTGGTATATCTCATCTAATTAACATCTATTTGCCAGCACCCCTTCCATCTTCACGGTGTTCGTTGTTTTCCTATTCAATCTCCCTGTTCAAGTGCTTAATTTCGATGCTTAGCATGACTTCTTCATGATCAAAACGTCAGGATCGGATAAACACAACTTTGACAATCCCATGCAACGGGACACAATCTCCGGTGGATTGGAAGGGGATGAAGCCATCATTCGGTTCCGCAGCAACAACCCTGGTCCATGGTTCCTTCATTGGTGAGATTAGCATAGATCATAGCTTTGGCCTTCTGCAGTAGACTCACCTGGCACTCGTAGCCATCTTGACTGGCACTTGGATATGTAAGTTCATCTGTGTATCAGTGATGCGACATACTGCTCACTGGTACTCCTTTTAGGGGTATGGGCATCGTCTTCGCTGAAGATCCCAACAACACTGCCGCTGGGAATCCTGTATCCGGTAGGTTCAATTCCGATCCGTTGTGAGGCCAAGTCTGACCTTCGACTGTAGCTGAATGGGCACAGTTATGTGACAAATACAATGACTACATCGATGCAGGAGGAGAGAACAGACCCGCCGAATCGAATTAAATTGCACTGATCGTTTTGATTTTATCACTGTAAGTGTTCAAACTCCCCGGACAATCTTCGTTCCTGTTCATGCTGTGCTTGGTTGTACTTGTATTGCTTTTTTCAGTACGCAATAACCAATATTTCGGGTTTCATTGTCGCTAAATTTTGTTCGTTCAACCATTGAGTTTTGATGATGTAACAAGTGCCTGTAATATTAGTATACTCAACTTCAGGCTGCAGTTCTCCGATGCCATACGATCCAAAGGAATAGGGCGATGATGAGCCCTGCTAGTCGCTGAACTCGGAATCGACCACATAACACAGCCACTTCGTGCCTTCCTCCTCCTGCATCCATCACTGACATCCATTTCCTCATCATCGTCACCATTCTATGCCATCCCATACACCGGAACGCACACAGTATAACCATATTGAGATGATTCAGGCCAAATACCATGAAATACGCGGGATACGAATCAATACGAAGCGATAAAATCGAACAGGATGACATACATGTACCAACATCCCCATAATCACATCGTACGACGCTGAATACACCAGGAATACAATCTAGAAGGTCACCCTATACAGGATATGCATCATAGTAGGCAGATAAGAATCATTCCAGGTTGTTTTACTGCCTGTACTATGCCTTTCTTTTGTGTTTGTCTGCCACAACAGACTACCGCCTCACAAACACATAGGAATACAAGCTCGCAAGCTCGTTCTGCATATCAATGGATGACCCTTACATGCTCCAACATACAGGCACTTCAACCAGGTCTTGAGGTCTGTTGGGCAATTTTAAATTGACCTCAAGTTTGAGTGGTTTGAGAATCTTTAGCTTCATCAGGAGCAGGGGTATCCACAGATGCCCTGGCTGCTTCATTGCTGGATCTCATTTTCTGAGCACTTCTCTGAACATTTCTCTTCACCTTGTTCACTTGCTACACGTCAAGACCAGTCTAAGCAGTGATGCACATGGCATTGCCATAACTGCAGAAGTCAATATGTCAGCATGTGATATAAACAAACAAAGTCTCCTCTCTCCTACAACCACCATCAGACTATATCCATCTGACACCATTGTACTCTCTCTGCACCCTAAAAATGTCTGGAAATTGCTCACAACAAGTCAACAAGATGATATAAGACAAAACAAGTGAAATTCACACTGAACTTGACCAATAAATGAGTTGTATTATCATGTTGAAGAGATGGATAGCAACCATC